>JASAMW010000747.1:0-12441 GCA_030247985.1 Epsilonema sp. ZAB3_2
TACTATTATGGTACGTACGAATGTAGTATTATTCCCAGTGGACTTGGGGCCAAAAATTGGACCAACGATAAAACTTGAATCTTCAACATCCATGACGCGTGGCGCCGCGGTACCAATTTCGTTGCGCACTTTTCTGCCTAGGCGTGGGTTTGATCTTCAGTCAAGCGACTGTGCAGCTTTATGACAGTTCAAGGAATTTTTGTTTTATCGTCCAAGCCTCGTCAATAAAAGTAGTCTCAATCAACCAACATCTTTCCATAAATACGTTCTCATGACAATGGACATATATGTACATACGTGACATACCGGTGTACGTAATAGTATCTTACACAGTGAGTATACAATTACTATTGATACCGGATCAGATGACCCCCTCTGGATTAGGCGATCAAGCACGCGATGTTATTTTCTCATCGTCGCAAGAGGCACTGTCATAAAGACAAGGAAGCCATAAATAATAAAGCGAGTTACATTATCTTATCTTATTATCGCGAGCAACCTTTATCTTTGAGAGTTTGAGGCCATTTTGTCTTTTCGCTACAGGTCCTGAGCGTTGAGAAGCTCCCAAGCTTCCGCATCCCGACTTCACCTTACGGTATTGTCCACTTGCTTTCTGCTTTTTCTCTCAAAATGGCGCTGATCAAACTAGCTCTTATCGCCATCATGGCGTACGTAGTGAAGGGATCTGACCTCGTCCAGGTATTGTACAGATGACGACATTTGCGCGCAGCTTCTTATGTGCTAGCTGTCACTTCTGTATTTAGTCTGCGTTTAACGTTCTTGTGCATCTCCTGTACGACGACGTCTGCATGCGGTAGCTTTTTTCTGCAGATCTGCAGCGAGTTGTCGGAAGGCCAGGAGTCGGATCCGGGTTTGCTGGATCTGTGCGAAATGCAAGCAGGGATAGTTCACCTCCAGTTGGCTCTGGATGATGCCGCTGGATTCTCTCCAGGTGATGGCATGGACCAGTATTACTGCACGAAGCGGAAGCCTGCCCTTTTCTGTGTTCGGCCTAATGTACCACCTACAGTACATGTACGTGGTATACATTACGTATGTACATGGGCTTTTGAAAAACGCTGCTTTCCTTCGCAGATGACGATGTAGCTGCTGCTGAGTCAAGCCCCAAGAGGAAGAATGAGTTTGTGCGTTTTGGCAAACGGAAGAACGAGTTCGTGCGCTTTGGAAAGAGGAAAAACGAATTTGTCAGGTTAGGTATTTCACCACTTCAGGACGATACGACACTCCTTTCGGATAACGCTAGCTTGCTTACTATGCCAAATTCTCTGGCAATGGGTACCTTTATGGCCTTGTTTCAGGTTTGGACGCAAGAACGAATTTGTGAGGTAGGTAACGGTTGCATGAATATATGCACGAATGTTACATTATGGGCATGCAACGCATGTGAGGTTACATCATGCACTGTACGTACGTACGTACATGTACAAGCATGAGCATGTGCACGCAAAGCGCATGTCCCGCATGACTGGATGCATCCATCTAAGTACATTGCTATGTTTCGTACAGCATGACCCCTCTTCTACTGTAGGAAGAGTCGCTCAGCTAAGCCAGAGAGTTCGATTCTGCGTGACTACAGGTTTGGCAAGAGGAAGAACGAATTCGTGCGATTCGGTCGCAAAAACGAATTCGTGCGATTCGGCAAGAGGAAGAACGAATTCGTGCGCTTCGGAAAGAAGTCAGAAGAGCCGAGCAAGAGGAAGAACGAGTTTGTCCGATTCGGCAAAAAGGATGAAATCCCGGGTAAACAAGCCATTACAACAAACAAATAAACAAAATACTAAGTACATAAACGCCTACCGTACCTACGTCGTAAGTATGTTTAGTATCAGGCTGCGAGCCAGTGCTCAAGCCAGTATCAAAATTTCTTTCCAGCTGAGCAAAAGCGCAAGAACGAGTTCGTCCGCTTTGGAAGGAAGAACGAATTCGTGCGATTCGGCAAACGCAAGAATGAATTTGTACGATTCGGAAAGAAATCAGAGTGATATGATTGCATGTGATGGTGATCTGATACTAAATGAGAAAGGGACTGTTATGCGTGTGATGATTGTTAGGGACTTTATACGTACTGATAACTGTAGAGACGAAGCTTGGTGACTTCTCTCCTCATAATAGGTATACGTACCTAAGTACAGTAAGTACCGGTATATGTACGTACATATCCTTCAATCGGATATTGCAAGGCATAAAAGCACATATGTAGAACAGTAGCTTGCTGCTCGCTCGCTTTGGTTATGCAGGGTGTAAGTTTCAGAGGAAGACGGCTTCGGCTGCTGATCCGTCCGCTGCTTCGAATTGCTTCATCAGTTTCTCAGTCACGTGCGTCCGCATAGCGAGCACTTCAGCTTGGCCCGTGGATGCTGTGCAGGTGCAGCTATCGTACCCGCAGAAGGAATTCGCTTGTACGGCGGCGCTCAAGGCCGGAGATTTCTTCCCGCTGCTCTTCGAGTGGGTGATGAACGCGGGGCTGTTTTGAGCCGCATGATGGTTAAAGGGGCCCAGACATAAATACCCTTGTCTTTTTGTATTTGAAAAAGTACCCCAAAAATGCGAGCCTGGGCCCCAAATACGTCTAACAACACAATAACAGCACGATTATATCTTAAAAATACTGAAAACTATGGTATGATGCTTCACTATGGAAATCAAAAACCAGGTACATTTTCAAATTCCCGCCTTTTTCAAATACAGCCAATGTGCGAGTGAAATCAGTCATCAGCATAAGTACGTACGTTGGGAATAGTCCCGAAAAGGTTACGCTGATGGCTGATGCCGCACCCTGCACGACATTGCCTGTGTTTGAAAAAGGCGGGAATTTGAAAATATACCTGGTTTTTAATTTCCACAGTGAAGCATCACACCGTAGTTTTCAGTATTTTTACGATATAATCGTGCTGTTATTGTGTTGTTAGATGTATTTGGGGCCCAGGCTCGCATTTTTGGGGTACTTTTTTAAATACAAAAAGAAAAGGGTATTTATGTCTGGGCCCCTTTAAGATAGTTATTCGTAAGCACGACGTCGTGTTGTGGTGGTCGTGAGGATTTGTAAATGTCGCAGTGGTGGGTACGGCCGCGACGGGATAATGTACAGGGCCGCAGCAGATAGCAGCAGGGAGCGATGAGAAGTGAGCGGAGACAGCGGAGCGCCTCGCGGGCGATGGCTCGATTGCACCAGCAGTAGATGGGCAGACGCGCCGCACCGACCAGCACCGTCAAAATGCTCACCACGTCCACCATGGTGTAGTAGAAGATGACGTGACGCCGCAGCGATTCCTGATCTAGCGCCTCCCAGACAGTGAGCAGGAGGTTCGGCAGCTTCGAGATGAGGTAGGTGGTGACCACCAGAATGAGCATGCGATTGGCCACCTGCAAAACAACTACGCGAATACATACGTAAGTAGGTAGGTAGGTATGTATCCTATGCAAGCAGCTACTGATGCGGAACAGCACAGCTCGAACCCAAAGATGCAAACTGACGCGCCATAACTGTGTACGTACCTACGGTAGTACTGCTGAACAAGCCAAATAGAAATGCAAAAATGTAGGTTACTATGGGGGTAAACCCGGACACCTAAGCTTTTCTGAACTTGCCGCTTCAGCGAATGATGAACATTGTAGCTCATATTTTGAAAGAGGAGCGTTCAAGGAATCGATTGATTGCAAAAAAAAAAGGAGAGGGGGGGGGAATCCAGAACGACAAAACACAAACAAAACTCGGTCGCATGTACGAAGCGTATATGCGATCAAAATTTTGTTCATGCAACACCCCAAAAAAAATAGAATTATAACTTGTCTCAATCGGTCGTATGGTTGCTGAAATATCCTTACTAAAAGTCCGGGAACTGTCCGGGAATTTACCCCCGTGTGCGGGTTTACCCCACAGTACCCTAACATAATATGCAAATTGCTCCATGTACTTATACTATACATACGTACACTACTGTATGTACCCACCCTTAAGCTGCTCTTGGTTTCAGTGGCCAGCTGATGGTTTAGCAAGTGCTGCACTTGTGCCATTGACTGTGCGACTTCTCCGTTGGCGCTAGTACTGCAGCTTCTGGTAGCTTGTTCTTGCAGAGCTTGAACAATCCGAATATTCATGTACGTGAGCGAGATGAACGGCAAAAGCACTGTCACTAAAAGCGCCATACACCATGTATCATATCATGTCACACTTCATGCCTCGAAGAGTCCAGAATACAAGAGGTTATGACATAGGGTACCTATTTTACATACGACTGCATAGCATAGGTACGTACATAGTAGTAGCAGCCATGCATGACGTAATGCTCTGTAAGTGTACATCATCGACACACCACGTAGTACCTATTTATGTACTGCGTAGTTGTCTGGTAAAGCCCAAACCCAGCCACCCGTGTGGAAAAAGCGCGGCTTTCAGCACTAACGGTGTACAATGGTGACCTATACATATGTAGGTAGGTACGTACATACGTATGTGACTGTGTGTACGATACCTGCCAATCTTTACCAATGTTTCTGGTCCAGAACATCCAAATGTGCTGGTACCAGTAAATATTTGCCAGAGGCGACAAGTTGACAGCGTATTGCGTAGTTCCGCTGCAATTTGGTCGAAATTCAATGACGAATTCCGCGTAGGAGATACCGTTGACGAGTAGAGCCAAACCGACGGCGCAAAGCACGAACGCGATGCGCCTTCCCGAGCCCACGGTCACTGTGCCGGCTCTAATCAGAAATCGTTCCAGGGTTGCAGCAACGATGAGAAAGCTGCTGGCTGCCAGTGCCACATTGCTAATGGCGAACATGGGTCGAAAGTAGTGGTGCCAGGCGATGTGCAGAGTGACGCTGGGCAGGAAATCCATCAGGGTTTGCACGGTCATGATAGCGATGTAAGAGAAGCCAATGAAAATGTCCAGGATGGCCAGAAACGTGAGGTAGAAGAGATGAGAAGTACGGAACTGTCGTCTGCTCACCAAGATGTAAAAGAGCAGAATGTTCTCCAGTACGCAAACCACGGCTATTCCAGTACCGAAGATGGAGACCAATAGGAACTCGCGTAGAGCGGGCGAACTGGGCACCGGGCACTCATCGTTGTCGAAAGTGCTCAGGGCAGACTGCGTCGCCAACGATGCATTTGCACTGCCGCTACTCTTGCCAGCCGAAAGGGATACGTTAACCTTTCTTTCTTCCATTGGAATCACTGAAATTTTCTCAAAATATCAATAAAGAGGCCGGTTCTTTAGCTGAAGTATGAATAAAAATAGCGCCGGCAAAAGTTTTTGAAATATTCAGTACAGAGTGTCTCATAATATACCGAACACCTTTCCGTGCATGTAACTCTGGAAAAAGATACCTACCCTGTTCCATGCGTTTGCTATGCTGGCACTGGGGATAATGCATGAGATACACATTTCGTAGCATTTTGGGACATCTTTTTTATTACGAGACTAATTTTATTTTTTACCATGCACAGAAGACCCCTAAATCGGTGGAAGTAGTGTACGTATACCAGTTCTAAAAACCTTCGTTTTTGATCACCGGAGAAAGGAGTTGTTTGAGCAGCTTCCACTGGCGGGCCTATTAAGCTGAAATTTTGTACACATCTAAGTTGAAGCCTTGAGCACAAATAAGAAAACCCGCATGAAAATCTAACGTGTGGTTTCAGAGTTATGTACGTACATGCAGAAAAGTGTTTGGTTTACTATGAGACACCCTGTACAGTGGCGTGCTGCAGAGTACTGCAACAATAATGCACAATACTCCCCTCTTGCCGAAAAGAAAAAAATCAATGTGGAATTAGAAAACAATATCATCTGTAAATCATATGTACAATTACCGACCGGTGGCTGTGTGGGTGTGAAGCTTTCACCTAAAGCAGTAAGTCGCAGCGCCAAAATCAAAGATTTTATTGGCATCTTTCCGCTCTCTGCAATTTTATGGCGTCGTCCAGGCTTGAAACGCTATTTTGTGTCGGGTCGGGTGCGGAGGCAAGTACGTACGGTAAGTGCGAAGGGATTGAAAGTCTCGCATTATGTAGGTTCTATCGTCTGATGATCGGCAGCATTTTTGCTGCAAAAAAGCGTGTAATCGAGTAGTATACATACAATTCCTTATTGATTTCAGTCATTTTGGCAGTCTCGCCGAGTTCGTTCAACAAAAAGTTTTTACAACCAGGCTTTATTCAAACATTGAAGTAGCTGATCCATCCTCATCGCACCCTGGACAGTGTGAGCTGCTGCTAACTTCGCTCGGATAAGAAAACATAACCATGTTGCTTTCCTTTCCATAGTAGCAGAGCAGGAGTAATATAAAAGGGCTTTTGTATTACTCCTGATTGTATGTAGTCAGTAGTACTCAGTACACTACTCTATAAGTGGCGAATGAATGGTACATACTTAGTACATGAGTTGAGAAGCAGGCTATTCAAGAAAGGATCAAGGAAAAGCGCTAATATTATTGTCGTTTTTCTCCCGTACCACCACCGATTTGACTGGTAAACGTATGCAGTAGCGTATTCTCAGGCTTAAATTGCGGGGCTCTTTCGTGGTTGAGCATTGATATGGCTTGTGAGTCGGCTATTTATTAGCTTTTTCTAAAACTCTCGATCTGCTCAACATAGTACAGCAAGCAACATCGACATCATGACACCCGAATCCAGAAAGTCACGAAATTAGCTAAACTGTCATCTTCCGCAAGCGACAAACGGCAACGAACAGAAAAAAGTCGAAAGGATTAAAAGACTTTTTGATGTGTTGCTTGGTGGATATCAAACGCTGGAATGGAATGTCCTAGTTTCTATCAACATCAAGCATGTTTTTCTGAGAAGAGGACAAGGCCCTGGCCCTGTCTTTGCTTTGCTGCGAAGATCGATCTGATTTGGTCCAGGCCATATCAGAAAGCTTCAGATAATACGACCTCATCTCATCAGACTTGGGCAATAAGTAGGGGATCATTTCTCCCCTTATTCCCCTGCTACACCCGACGCACAATACAATCAAGCTACATTGTTATGCACACTGTACGTACAATGCGAAAATACACGCTGAACCAGTTTCTACAGGGTGTTCCATGTGGATATGAAATGTCGTTTGGGGTTATAACTTGGGAACCACTAGGGTTAAGATGCTGAAATTTTTCCTGCAGATACCCAAGAATATGCATAACCTTGTGTAAAAATTTCGTCCCAAAACTCCAATCTGAACATAAGATATTGGTACCTCAAGTTTTGACCACGAAAATCACAAGTTTTTGAATCGCAAGTCTGGTGTTCAGGCGAATTCTTGTGGTATTTTCATCACAATGCTAGTCAATACGTGGGATCTGTTTGATAGGGCAACAGGAAATCCCAAAGGAGGCATTTTTCTTTCCTGACTTGCTGCATGCACATACCGGTATCGGTTCACTTAAAAACTCAACTCAAACAAAACCAAACCTGCAGTAGCCAGTACTGTTCGCCCTATCTGACTCCCCAACTTTTCCTGGTGGATTTTCTCCCAAGCAAGCTACCATGTTCTAGTAAGCTGAAGATTTCCCCAGAACTGTAAAATAATATTCGTGTGATGTGTTCTTTCTCATATATTGAGTGACATTATGTTGAAGATGCCACAGAAATTCGCCTCAACACCAGACTTGCAATTCAAACACTTGTGAATTTCGTGGTCAAAACTTGAGGTACCAATATCTTATGTTCAGATTGGAGTTTTGGGACGAAATTTTTACACAAGGTTATGCATATTCTTGGGTATCTGCAGGAAAAATTTCAGCGTCTTAACTCTAGTGGTTCCCAAGTTATAACCCCAAACGACATTTCATATCCAAATGGAACACCCTGTACTTATTATACAATTCCACAAAGGAAAAGTATTTAGCGCAGAAGGCTAATCAAATCAGCAGGTGATGCACGGAGTAGAGTAGTATAGGTACTTAGCAATATTGTTCCGCGATACTGATAAAGTGATAAGGAGTTGTGAAAAGAGAGGCTCAGCTCAACTCAGAAGAAGTCCAAGAGCAACTTTTGAAGCGCGGAATGAAGGGTTTGAGCGTCTGCTTAAATCTTTTGCTGGACCAGTACTTTTGTTGGTGGCTCAACATACGCGGCAGATTGAATGCATATGTACTAATGCAAGGAACCAGCGCCTCATTTGAAAGCGTCTTCATTCAAATTCCAGCTGTATGCTTCCGGTCTACCGCAATGGGATTTTTGCATGCACGAAGCTGTGAACACGTCTTTTCAAAATCGATCAGAAATCAAATTATCGCAAATCAAATATCGCCTTTTTCTTTGGCTACCTACCTCTGTCAGTACAGACGACAAACACCATGGTTCTAATGAAGGCGATTACTTCCCCGACTGTACTTTGGCGCTGTCCAATTTGGGGCTTTTGTTCAGAAGCTGTCAAATTTTTTTAGAGAGCATCATCTCCAGCCGTACTTTAGCAAGAGTGGCAGCGCCTTCCAATGAGAAACGCAGAAGCAGAGCGAGAAAATGGCTACGGCTAATAAACTTATTATTGGATCTTCTGTAGAGGCTTCAGGCATTCAGATAGCCCACTTTATGTTTCGGTACACGATCTTGTGATGTTTGTACCTAATCTCTGTTCGCGAAACTATACGTGTAGAGCAACGCATTTTTCAGAGGGTAGGAAGGAAAGGAAGGAGCATCGTTACTTTGCATTCGCACCCCTTTAAACTGGACGTGCACGTACTGTACGTGTACGTACGTAGTACTACGTTGTACGTACTACCCAACTCACAGCAATTAAATCAAAGTTACATAAGACGTACGGATTGCTTGGAACGCGGCACGAACAGAGGTACTTTTGACAAAGTGGCAGGGGTGTGTGTTGTGATCTCGTCATCAAGCTAAGACGAAGTTACGGTATGTATGTATGTACCTACCTACATACGTACAGTATGTATGTACTGTACAAGCAGGTACGTAAGCACAGAGCAACAGACATAACATTCAGTACGTAACATACACCAAAGTATGTCTTCGTATGTACATACATAGATATGTACGTACCACCTGGCTAGTCTGTGAAAACTGAAAACAAACAAGTCTGTGTCGCATCAAGTACTTAATTACTGTAGCTTGGTCGAAATTTATGAAGCACTTTGTTGTGCTGACATGATAAGTGTGGGTGCACTGGAAAAAGAAAGTTCCTGGGGAGGATGATCTATTGCCTTATCATCGAAAAGAAGCGCTCTTGCTTTTTGAATGTATAGGTTTTCGTGTCCGTATTATCAAGTAGTTTTGAATTGAAGTACGTGTGTACGACGAGCGTGCGTCATTAGCAGGATAACAAACAAACAGCTTCTCTGATGAAACTTTTCCGGTCGATGAAGAAGCTACATAGTGACGGACGGGGCGTCGACATATAATAAAGTGGATACATATGCCAATCCTGGAACATACCATCTCTGTACGTAAAAGCACACGTTGGTACAACATGCATGTGTACGTGTACCTCTACTGTACATGAGGACATTCGTTATTAGGTACATACGTATGTACTAGTGATGTCAACTAGATTGTTTTTCAATCAGCCAGGTAACCCAGGTAAAAGTTTATTCTGAATTTTACTCTGACATCACGACTACTAATGGCTAGCGGGTGAACTGGTGAGATTGACGGTTCATCAGCAGCTCAAGTTGCGAGGATCGGCAACTTCAGTGACTGAGCACAGGTGGTCACATCCAAACGAATGATCAGCCGACGATGGCATTCCCGTTTCAATTGATCCACCATGTGTGTAGTATTCGGCCGCTTTCAGAAGATCACCCAGATCCAGAATAAAGAAGAGAGGAGAGCTAATCACTAAAAGTTTGGTTATGCATGTTTAGAAAATCAGTCTATCAAGATTTCAGGCAAAACTTTCAGCTCAAAATGGACGCAATAAGCAATCAACATCTCTTTGTTTTTGTCGCATTAGATGAAAGGTGCAGAACCTCCATCATCGTCTGACTTTCTGCCTTCAGCTCTTCCGTTTCATTCTTTTCCTCCGACTCGAACAAGGCGCCGAATTTTCCGTTCTTCATAGCCAGCACGAGCTTGTGACACCAGAGGACAATGACACCGCCATCTTTCTTCAGTCGGACTTTGTAGTCGAGTACTTTCTTCTTGTCGTCCGCAGGACGAGCATACTGCTTGGCCATCGGCACGTACTTAACAGCCGTGAACATAACATACGCTCCGTCGGGATTTACAGGCTCCAGAGTGGTTCCAGAGTTACATGCACGGAATTAGGTGTTTGGTTTATTATGAGATACTCTGTGTCTGTATCTGTGCGTAGGTACACCGACCCCTAGTTTGTTTCTGTTGCAGTTTTACGTCTTTTCGAGTAGAGTGTGTCTGTGTGTCAAGCTGTGCAGGTGCGGTGTACACGTACAGTATAATAATTACGTAGATCTACTGTAAGCATAAACGTGGGCTGGGCGGGTGCTGAGCATTTTACAAAAAGTAAAGTAGCGCCTGAAAATCTGTCAAATTAAATTATGCCTTTGGCACTATTATTATATTAGTCGGTTTGAGACTTTGAAAGGGTACGTGTCAAGGACATTTACAAAATGTCAGCGATGAAGCGCTGCCACCTGCCAAGTGCCAAGTGCCAAAGACACGTTTGAGTACCTACCTACAGTATCCCGTCTACCATTATTGTTTGTCACAATTATCGAAAAACGGCGGCGTCGCATTTATTTTAACCAGGAAATGAATATCGGCGGAACCCCTGCTGTTTTTAGAACTAGTTCACGACTTTTCGTTTGGAGGAACGCCTAGTATGTACTGTACTTTCTGTCGACTTCACTTCAGTACCACCTACTGTGATGCTGTAACGCTTTGCATACATCCTGCCTCTCGACAGCCTAGCTTGCGTGTGCGTTTTAACGCCGTTTCGTAGTAAGGCTTAGGCATAGGCTAAGACTAGGCTTCTTAGGACCCCTATAATCATTACCACCAGCCCATCCAGCGAAAGTTACGGTATCTTTGGATGTGTGCTGCGCTGTGCTGCCATGCTGGGCAAAGAAAGCACAAAAGACTACACGCGCAATGTAGGCCATATTATAATACATTATGCAGCCAACAACGAATCATTGCTTTACCAAGGGATCAGCCCATAGGCTATACACAAAGCATTACCAGTTTTAAAATCGTGCGAACAACAGACAGTCGTTAGTCTTCGACTCACAAACCGTTCCGTGGTAATCAAGTGTGGCGGCCTGACCGGTCGCCTTCAAAGGAACAAACTCTTCTAACGACTTTCTCGCACCCGCAATTTCTCTGGTTGGCCTAGGGTAGGTAGGCGGGTAGGCCTACCTTTTTTGTACTGATGCTGTACATACAGGTCTGCAGACAGATAGGGTACTGTGGGGTAAACCCGGACACGGGGGTAAACTCGGACACCCAGTATATCTCAGCAACCATACGACCGATTGAGACAAGTATTCTACCAATCGATTCCGTGAACTCTCCTACAATTGAGCTACCATGTTCATCATTTGCTGAAGCGGCAAGTTCAGAAAAGCGTCCGGGTTTATCCAGTGTCCGGGTTTACCCCATAGTATTCTACTTCAAACTGTACTGTACACTGTGTGGAGCGGAAGGCGGGCGCAACTGTCAAACTGGGCACAATCTGCACATCAATCAGCCTGATTAATGTGACTTTGCCTTTTTTTTAGAGAATATTGTTGTCTATTTGGGGCTCTTTATTTGGCCTTGTCCCACGGGGGTTCCACAGAGTCCAGAATGACAATCTGTGCCCGCCCACTTATCGTGGTGATAGGATAAGACCAACCGGAAGAATTTATCAGTTCAGCTTTGCAGCAGATGGCCAATTGGCACTAACTTACATAAGTAAGACGTAAAACCCAAATAATCGGGGCGCGAATCTCTGCCCGCCAGGGATGCTCTCTTTCGTTTGTGTTGTTGAAGATGCCACAGAAATTAGCCTCAACACCAGACTTGCGATTCAAACACTCTTGTGATTTTCGTGGTCAAAACTTGAGGTACCAATATCTTATGTTTAGATTGGAGTTTTGGGACGAAATTTTTATACAAGGTTATGCATATTCTTGGGTATCTGCAGGAAAAATTTCAGCATATTAACTCTAGTGGTTCCCAAGTTATAACCCCAAACGACATTTCATATCCAAATGGAACACCCTGTATGTGCGAACAGCCAGAGCTTGGTCGCGAGGTGACCCCTCTGAATTAACCTGGATTTTCAGTGCAACTTTTGATCGGTAGTCGACGCGAAGGTCGGCGCGGAAAGAAACAAATGAGCAAGAAAGACGACCGCGCCGACCTTCGCGTCGACTACCGATCAAAAGTTGCACGAAAATCCAGGTTAATTCGGAGGGGTCGCCTCGCGACCAAGCACTGCTCTTATTGCATATGGTGAATACCTGCCAGTATTTGATTTTCTGTTTGTGTTTGTAGCCAGA
>JASAMW010000750.1:0-10645 GCA_030247985.1 Epsilonema sp. ZAB3_2
TATACGAGGGGAGGGGGGCTATATTCGAGGGGGGCTACAAATGAGGGTTTACAGTTATGAGGGGTAATTTGGGCCAGAGGGACAAATGGGCTGTCAAGCAAGAACGGTTGGGTTTGTTTGTCACCGCGTAGAGAATGGGTTTGTCGCCGGGTTTGTTTGTCAACGCATGTAGAATCACGTAAGGTAGGTTACGTAGAAGGGTGTCGTGGGGTAAACCCGGCCGCTTTTATTGGTGAGGTAAACCCGCCATCCACTTATAAAAATTACAAGGTGGTCGCGTCCCTTGACCGGGTTTAGCCCACAGTACCCTTCGTATTCAGGAAGAAAAAAGCGATAAAGTTTTATTGGATAGCGCCGAGGCTAACGTATCGATCGATACATCTTTCCTTTGGTCCAAATTACGCCTCGGTATCCTATTTTCCACTTTTGGCTTCCGTACGTGTGGCATGGTGTAGTGTCTATTACCGTTCTACCGTAGTACGTATTTGCTGTACAGATCAACGGATAGCACTCTGCGTCTGTGGAATTTGAATTCGGGCAGTTGCTCACTCACGATGAAGGGGCATCAGAACGAGAAGAACTTTGTCGGTCTCGCCACAACGCAGGATTATATCGCTTGCGGTACCTTGCTCACTGAGTAACAGTAGGGTAGTGTGGGGTAAAACTGTCCGTGCGGGAATCCACCCACTTTGTGACGGTTTTACGAACCCCATCTTACCAAGGTTACTATAGCTGGGGAGAAAGAAACAGAGGCATTAGTATTTGCCGAGATATTTTCAGTGGGAAGGTGAATCCATCTCGCGTGGACGGTTTTGCCCCACACTACCCTATTACGTACATCATAAGTAGTGGGTGCTGTTACGTACGCCAGCTGCGTATGTATGGAAATATACATACAAATATATACAATGCGTATGTATGGAAATATATATAAATGTATGTATGCGTCCGAGGCCAGTAGTGTATTCTACGTAAACTAGTTCCACTACATAGTTCAATGTAGGTGAGTTTAGCCAATCTGTCCATGGACCAGCACCTTGGTCGTTTGCCTAAGTCCACAGCTGTGTCCGAGGGTGGCGGGTTCGATTCCCGTTCGGTCCTATTTCTCTCCCCCCTTGTCGGGCCCGGCTATCGCCATACGGTACGCGGAACGTCCACAATGCTGTACCTGCCTGTTGCGTTGTCCAGGTAGCGAGAGTAATAACCTGTACGTGTACTACAAGAAGCTGTCAACTCCGCTGTTGACCTACGGCTTCGGGACGGATGCGGGCAGTGGCAGTCTTCCCCTACCCCAGAATGATGACATCCAGGCTGCTTCTCGCTCTACGAGTGCACCCAGTTATCACAGCAGCTACAACGTAGGAGGAGGCAGCAGCGATGGCCTGGATTTCGTGAGCGCTGTCGCTTGGAGAAAGGTAGCCATTAAAATTGGGTACTATGGGGTAAACCCGGCCATGGGGTAAACCCGGCCACCTAAGCTCCTTTGAACTTGCTGCTTCAGCAAATGATGAACATGGTAGCTCATTTGAAAGAGGAGAGTTCAAGGAATCGATTAACCAGCTCCGTAATTCTCTTGACCCGCAGGGCCCGCGGGTCACCCCCGGGTCACCCGCAGTCATTGGTCGGATCAATAATTTTCTCCTTTTCCGCCGGCACTTCTATTCGGTTCCGGGTGACCCGCTGGCCCTGCGGGTCAGAGCATTACGGAGCTGGTTAATGTAATTTTTTGTCTCAATCGGTCCATTGGTTGCTGAGATATGCAGTCCTGAAGCTTAGGTGGCCGGGTTTACCCCACAGTACCCTACAGTTGAGGAATAGGAACAGCTGAGAAATATGTTAGAAATACATACAGTTTAGGGCCCGCTATTAGTCGCTACGTAGAGTACGTGTAAGGTACGAACGTCAGCACAGAACATGAAGGGTGTATGGTACTGTGGGGTAAACCTGACCTTGGGAATTCCGGCCCCCTAAAGTTGCAGGGCTCAATATGTCAGCTAGCGATGGACCAATTGAGAGTACTCTCCTCTTTCTTATGAGCTATTTGGTTCTTTTCTTATCCTTTGCTGAACCAGCAAGTTCAAAGGAGCTTTAGGTGGCCGGATTTACCCCACGCCACAGTACCCACTGTACCTACATTGTAGAAATGCTAACGTGTGAGCTTTTTTGACAGAACTCGAATGTTCTGGTGGCTGCCAACAGTCAAGGAACCATTCAGATACTGGAACTGATTTGAGCTGGCTGTGCTGAAGGATGAGAGAGCCAAGTCAATGCAATGCTACACGAATTACGGATAGGCTGCTGGTGTATGTCCTGAATGTATACTACAAGTGAAATATTGTTCTTTCTATAGCACTGATTGTTTAGTGTAGCAAGCTATAGCTACTTATAGCAAAAGGTAGTTGGTATAGAGTACATATAATAGACTGAATTTTTATTGAAGACATAATAGATACAGTGATGAATGCATCGTCCCACCAAATTGTACATGAGTGCAAAACTGCAAAGCAAATGTGTAAAGTCGACCGATTCCGTACTGCCATCTCCATTGTTGTAGTAGTAATATTTTTTCTTTGTTCATGAAATCTGGAAAACAAGAAGATAGTACAAACGCAACGCTGTGAGTACTGCACTACACACTAGCTATTGGTACAGTCTGGTACAGTATGGTGTAGTATAATATAGGTTCGACCTGAACTCGAACTCGAACTCGAAAAAACCTTAATTTTTTAGTGAACCTGAACTCGAACTTGAACTCAAATGGGAAATTTTTGAGAACCTGAACTTGAACTCGAACTCAAATTCATCAAAAAAATTAATTAAGGTTCTCAGAATTAAGGTTCAATTAAGGTTCATTAAAGTTCAATGAGGTTTGATTGTGGTCCATTCAAGTTTTTTGTGTGCCTATGAAAATATTGTAAGAAAAATCACCACCCTTCAGCTGTATTTTGAAGCCGGAAAGGTCGAATTGGCACCTTGGGCATGCAAAAGTAATGGAAAATTGCAAAAGTGATGAACAAAGTGCTGGCCAATGAGCATTTTTCCAGTTTTCCACATACAAATTTTGTACGAAAAATTGAACCTGAACTCGAACTTGAACTCGAAAAAACCCTAATTTTTTGGTGAACCTGAACTCGAACTCGAACTCAAATTAAAATGCTGAACCTGAACTCGAACTTGAACTCGAATTGTCTAAAATTTTGAACCTATATTATACTAGTATGGTGTGGTGTGATCGTGCGATGTGTACTGTAGGCTCACTGAACATCCGCTTCACATCACCACCCCGCTTACCTTTTGTGCCTGATTATTCCACCACGATGAGTCGATGCCGTGATTTGAGGAGGATTTCATTCGATGATGTCGCCGCTTGCAGATTCCGAAGCTGTGGCAGAGTCGACTGAAATCGAAGCGGAGTGCCATCGACCAGAGAGTGTCGAAATACTGGCCGAAAAATCCAGCGCACTCTCGTTGCGAGTGATGACTGTTCTGGGACGTTGCGGCGCAAAAGGCGAGAAAGAAGCTTCGCGCCACTTCCTGCAAAACAAAGTAACATGTTTGGAAAAGCACAGTGGGTGTGCACTGTGCAATGAAGACCAGGATGGACTCCCATCCAATGAAGATCTGAATGGAGTCCCACCCACATGAACCTCAAATATGTCAGTCAACCTGTTCTTGTAGGAAGGGGGCCTGAGCTTTGGACTACAAGCTACTCTATCATGTACAGTACGTACGTGAGCACGCGGCATACATACATATGCTCTCAGCTTGCTGGAAAAGCAGTTAGCGAAGCTGTTTCATGCATGAAATGAAGCCTTGCAGCACAATGTACGGTACCAGAATTTTACTGACTACAAAGTAGCATACTTTTGAGCCAGCTTGGTACATCAGCTGCTTCAACTGCATCATTCCAAAGTCGCAAAAGTAGCAGACGGGATCAGCGGAAGGGCAATTGAGCTGTCGACTGCTCCACAATATGTGACGATCGTCGTTCTTTCTGCTGCTGCTGCTGCTGCTCAATTGATCCAATACGCTTGAAAAGGAAGCGAAAGCGTCCTGAGCCGGTGGTTGGAGAAAGGGGAATACTGTAAAACTAAAAAAATAATGCCGGACGTTCTTTAAAATATAATTAGCACACGTCCTAAGCTTTTTCTTGGTCCAACCGCCTTTGGGGGATAAAGGCTTACATAGCTCATTGTACCTACGTACACGCAAAGTATAGAAACGACAAAACAAAGGCACTGCTGTCAGAATGAAAGCAGTCCAACTGAACTGAGTGAACGGTTGGTTGAACTGAGTGAACGAGTGTACCCAACGGCATAGAGTCGAAGTTCATATTTAGGCTTAGGCTTAGGCTTTGGCTTAGCCCTACGTATGCACAAAAGATAGTACATAACCTCAAAATAACTACTGTTTGTACGTACAGCTGCTGCTTGGATGAAAGCAGAGCATGAGCAACTGAAAGGGAATGGCGAAGAAGGCTGTCTGAGTGAATATTGAACCTACAGTACATACCCAACCGCATAGAGTCGAAGTTCATATTTAGGGTTAGGCTTAGGCTTATGCTTAGCCCTACGTATGCACAAAAGATAGTAACCTCAAAACACATACCGTATTTACCGGTGCATAGCCCCATGGGGGTATGCAAAAATTTAGAGGTCCCATATGCGGGTATGCATAGGGGGGGGTTATGCATTGGGGGGGGGGGGGGGGGGTTATGCATGGGGCATTTTTTATGTTTTTGAGAGGTGCGCAGAGGCATATTTTTTAGGTCAAAAGCACGTGTTTTAGGGCATAATTGAGGTCAAAACACGGTTATTCTAGTACAATACACCCCCAAGCAGGCTTATAGGCATCTTAGCTTGGTGTGGGAGTGGCTATGGGTACTATATGACCAGCTTACATAGGTAGGTTCAGGTACTGTACAGTACATATGGGGGTATGCATAGGGGGGGGAGGGGTTATGCATTGGGCATTTTTTATGTTTTGCCAATATGGGGGTATGCATTGCGGGGTTATCTACCGGTAAATACGGTACTGTTTGTACGTACAGCTGCTGCTTGGATGAAAGCAGAGCATGAGCAACTGAAAGGGATATGGCGAAGGAGGCTGTCTGAGTGAATATTGAACCTACAGTACATACCCAACCGCATAGAGTCGAAGTTCATATTTAGGCTTACGCTTAGGCTTAGGCTTAGGCTTAGCCCTATGTATGCACAAAAGATAGTAACCTCAAAATACATACTGTATCTACGTACAGCTGCTGCTTGGATGAAAGCAGAGCATGAGCAACTGAAAGGGGAATGGCGAAAGAGTGAATATTGAACCTACAGTACATACCCAACCGCATAGAGTCGAAGTTCATATTTAGGCTTAGGCTTAGGCTTAGGCTTAGCCCTACGTATGCACAAAAGATAGTAACCTCAAAATACATACTGTATGTACGTACAGCTGCTGCTTGGATGAAAGCAGAGCATGAGCAACTGAAAGGGAAATGGCGAAGGAGGCTGTCTGAGTGAATATTGAACCTAAGTACCCAACCGCATAGAGTCGAAGTTCATATTTAGGCTTAGGCTTAGGCTTAGGCTTAGCCCTACGTATGCACAAAAGACAGTAACCTCAAAATACATTCTGTATGTACGTACAGCTGCTGCCCTTGGATGAAAGCAGAGCATGAGCAACTGAAAGGGAAATGGCGAAGGAGGCTGTCTGAGTGAATATTGAACCTACAGTAAAGGGAGAGGGATGGTGGAGTAGTCCGGCCGAGATAGTAGGAGGGATTAGAAAAGAGAAAGAGAAAAGAAAGCCAGAAGAAAACTGGGAGGAGAGAGGAAAGAAGGAGAATATTAAAAAGAAAAAATAACAAAAAAAAAAAAACACGGTTATTCTAGTACAATACACCCCCAAGCAGGCTTATAGACATCTTAGCTTGGTGTGGGAGTGGCTATGGGTACTATATGACCAGCTTACATAGGTAGGTTCAGGTACTGTACAGTACATATGGGGGTATGCATAGGGGGGGTTATGCATTGGGCATTTTTTATGTTTTGCCAATATGGGGGTATGCATTGGGGGGGTTATGCATTGGGGGGGTTATCTACCGGTAAATACGGTATTATAGTACGAAAATTTCGAAAAAATTTCACGAAATCATAGCAGGGTCTTTTAGCATGCTTGTTTTTTGCGTCTTTTGCATTGCAGGCGATTGGGGCTGCCTTTTTCAAAGATGACAGAAACTTTCGCAAAGACATTGGACTGCTGAATCCAGAACGTGCTCATTTCATGTGGTACCAGGCGTTCAAATATTATCCCTGTGGCAATGAGCATGAAGCAAGGTAAAAGACAAAATATGGCGATAAATAGATAAAAGCATACGGTATGCTAAATGCTACTATACTTCGCTTGCTTAGCTGTTCAGAGTTTCGATAGCGAAAATACTGTTCAATTCAGATATACGGAACAGCTGAAGCAAAAACTCTACAGCACGATGCGGGGACGGCGCAGAAAGCTGTCCAAGTTTGGATCGGTGGCAAATCAGCATCAGCTACAGAGGGAGGAGGAAGAAGAAGATTTCGAGGAGAGTGGCTACAACTGGGAGGAGGAGCAGCAGAACTACGGCCAGCCATCTACCTCCAGGCTTCCGGGCTACCACCGCCAGCCTCAATTCAGCATGAGACAGCCGCCGCCGCCACCAACGCCTACTGCCAGACGCATGATGCCACCCATGGACGCTGGGGGGACGCCCGGAACGCCCGCTTTCAAACGTCCATCTTCTGGCATGTCCACCGGATATCGCAGCAACCACAAAGGCTACTGAAGAATGAAAGAATGATCAAACCGCACAAATTATGCTGCTATCTGATATTCTCACTTTTTAGTTTTGAACTTTGTTTTGTGACAAAATCTCTGTGTAAGATAGAATGAACAGTTGTGGCATTTTTGCATTTATTGAGCTTTGCATTATCGTATTTTATTGCATTTCGTTGACAATTTCTTTACTCCATGTAAGATAGAATGTAGCATACGTACGTACATACGTACGGTGTGCATTTTGTCTTTATTGCACTGCGTATGCTTCAGTAGGTGCAAAGCACCTTTTATTTTTCTGGATGTTGACAGTTTGCCGAGTTTCTCGAGAGTTGTGGCTTCACAATAAAATGCACTTTTTTCAATATGCTTTGGTAGGCCCACAACATTTACCGTTCCTTCTTCTTTTCCTTCTTTCTTTTCCTGCGCTACTAAAACGTGCGCGAGCGCTCGCATACCGTTCGCGAACGGTCACGCATCTTGTTCGCGAACTGCACTAGTGCAGTGCGCGAACGGTTCGCGAAAAGCACTCTTCCCGTGGCTTTTACTGTACAGTACATACCCAACCGCATAGAGTCGAAGTTCATATTTAGGCTTAGGCTTAGGCTTAGGCTTAGGCTTAGCCATACGCAGGCACAAAAGATAGTAACCTCAAAATACATACTGTATGTACGTACAGCTGCTGCTTGGATGAAAGCAGAGCATGAGCAACTGAAAGGGAAATGGCGAAGGAGGCTGTGAAATGGCGAAGAAGATGGTGAATATTGAACCTACAGTACATACCCAACCGCATAGAGTCGCATAGAGTCGAAGTTCATATTTAGGCTTAGGCTTAGGCTTAGGCTTAGGCTTAGGCTTAGGCTTAGCCCTACGTATGCACAAAAGACAGTAACCTCAAAATACATACTGTATGTACGTACAGCTGCTGCTTGGATGAAAGCAGAGCATGAGCAACTGAAAGGGAAATGGCGAAGGAGGCTGTCTGAGTGAATATTGAACCTACAGTACATACCAAACCGCATAGAGTCGAAGTTCATATTGAGGCTTAGGCTTAGGCTGAGGCTTAGGCTTAGCCCTACGTATGCACAAAAGATAGTAACCTCAAAATACATACTGTATGTACGTACAGCTGCTGCTTGGATGAAAGCAGAGCATGAACAACTGAAAGGGAAATGGCGAAGGAGGCTGTCTGAGTGTGAATATTGAACCTACAGTACATACCCAACCGCATAGAGTCGAAGTTCATATTTAGGCTTAGGCTTAGGCTTAGGCTTTGGCTTAGGCTTAGGCTTAGCCATACGCAGGCACAAAAGATAGTAACCTCAAAATACATACTGTATGTACGTACAGCTGCTGCTTGGATGAAAGCAGAGCATGAGCAACTGAAAGGGAAATGGCGAAGGAGGCTGTGAAATGGCGAAGAAGATGGTGAATATTGAACCTACAGTACATACCCAACCGCATAGAGTCGCATAGAGTCGAAGTTCATATTTAGGCTTAGGCTTAGGCTTAGGCTTAGGCTTAGGCTTAGGCTTAGGCTTAGCCCTACGTATGCACAAAAGACAGTAACCTCAAAATACATACTGTATGTACGTACAGCTGCTGCTTGGATGAAAGCAGAGCATGAGCAACTGAAAGGGAAATGGCGAAGGAGGCTGTCTGAGTGAATATTGGGCTGGTGGGAGGCCGCAAGCCTGGCAGGACGGCTGGCTGTACTCCTGCTGCTCCTCCTCCCAGTGTAGCCACTCTCCTCGAAACTCTTCTTCCTCCTCCCTCTGTAGCGAGCTGGCATCCCACCTACCAAACTGCAGCCCCCCAACCTACAGTACATACTTGCTTCAGCTGTTCCGTATATCTGAATTGAACAGTATTTTCGCTATCGAAACTCTGAACAGCTAAGCAAGCGAAGTATAGTAGCATTTAGCATACCGTATGCTTTTATCATATTTATTGCCATATTTTGTCTTTTACCTTGGCTTTTATGCTCATTGCCACAGGGATAATATTTGAACGCCTGGTACCACACACTAAAATGAATACGTTCTGGATTCAGCAGTCCAATGTCTTTCCGCGAAGCCTTTGTCATCTTCTAAAAAGGCTAAGCCCCAATCGCCTGCAATGCAAAAGACGCAAAATTAAAACAAGCCATGCTTAAAAGACCCGCCATGATTTCGTGAAATTTTTTCAAAATTTTCGGACGATAATACCGTATTTACCGAGATAATCTCGACCTGCATAACCCCCCCAATGCATACCCCCATATTGGCAAAACATAAAAAATGCCCACGCATACTCTTATGCATACCTCCCCCATATGTACTGTACAGTACCTGAACCTACCTATTGTAAGCTGGTTATAGTACCCATAGCCACTCCCGACACCAAGCTAAGAAATGTCTTATAAGCCTGCTTGGGGGTGCATTGTATGACAAGACTGGTGTTTTGACCTTAATTATGCCCGGGCCAAGACGCGCCTTTTCCACCTAAAAAATATGCCTCTCCCAACCTCTCAAAAACATAAAAAATGCCCAATGCATAACCCCCCACAGCATAACCCCCCCCCCCACGCATACCCCCATATGGGACCTCTCAATTTTTGCATACCCCCATGGGGCTATGATGGAATACGGTACCTGTTCTTCCGCTGGAAACAAATGATCAAAAAGAGGAGCCCCGGCGGGCTCCATCCGGCCTTCCGTCCCCCTGTCCTGCCTTATTCAACCATGTCCATCAGAATGTCCTCCTTTACCAGATATTTCACCGGCTTGGGCTTCGTGGATCTCCTCAAAGAATGATATTTTTCGATCCAATCTCTCCTTTTCCGACCGCGGCATCATTTTCGTTGCGTGAGGTGGAGTGGAATCCGGCGGACGCGGAACATTCTGCCTGGCCTGCAGCTGTCTGAAGAAATAAAATGAATGAAATGGAAAGGAAAGGTGTTCGATATTTTCCAGCTTTCCCATCACCTCCTCGTGATTCTTCTCCTGCTTGTCTTCCAATTCTTCCAAGCGGCGGCAGCAGTTGTGGCATCCGTTTCTGGCTGCTTCCAGCTCTTCGTCCTGACCAAGCGAATGGGGTGGACTCTGGTATGGTATTTCTTCCGCCGGTATCTCTGGGGTGGACTCCAGTATGGTATCTCTGGTATTTCTTCCGCCTTTCCTTTTTCTTTTTTTTCTAAATCATTTTTCTAATGCACGCGAGCGTTCGCGAACTGTATGTATTTTGAGGTTACTACCTATCTTTTGTGCCTACGTATGGCTAAGCCTAAGCCGAGCGTTCGCGTAAGCCTAAATATGAACTTCGACTCTATGCGGTTGGGTATGTACTGTAGGTTCAATATTTACTCAGACAGCCTCCTTCGCCATTTCCCTTTCATGTTCATGCTCTGCTTTCATCCAAGCAGCAGCTGTACGTACATACAGTATGTATTTTGAGGTTACTGTCTTTTGTGCATACGTAGGGCTAAGCCTAAGCCTAAGCCTAAGCCTAAGCCTAAGCCTAAGCCTAAGCCTAAGCCTAAATATGAACTTCGACTCTATGCGACTCTATGCGGTTGGGTATGTACTGTAGGTTCAATATTCACTTAGACAGCCTCCTTCGCCATTTCCCTTTCAGTTGCTCATGCTCTGCTTTCATCCAAGCAGCAGCTGTACGTACATACAGTATGTATTTTGAGGTTACTATCTTTTGTGCATACGAAGGGCTAAGCCTAAGCCTAAGCCTAAATATGAACTTCGACTCTATGTACTTGGCCAGTTACGTATGTACTTGGTGTGCTGTCTTTTGGAAGTAGAGATGCTGTCTGAGCGGCAGATATTAATGATTACCAGCCGTTTGTCCT
>JASAMW010000753.1:0-59244 GCA_030247985.1 Epsilonema sp. ZAB3_2
GGCCTTTCATTTGAATGGAGAGTCAACAAGTTGTCGTATTCGTGCAACATATAGCGTGGCACCAAGCAAGCAAGTGGACTAAGAGTTTTCGCGAAAACCCAGGCGACATGAACGAACAGCACATCATCGACAACCTGGCACTCTTCCAGCCAATAAGCGACTGAATATTGTCAGCTGAATGACTGATGAATAGAGTCAGCCAGCAGGTAACAAAAGAAGCTTGCTTACGCATCACTGCATATGACATAATGAAGCCAGTGCAGCTTACATTAGTGAGCGTTTCCTCTCCAAGCCGAAGTTCCTCCGCCGTTTCCTCTATCGTTCCAGCCATAGCCATCTTCAGCTGCATCAGTTTGGCGATGCTGTCCTCATTCTCCCGATTGGCCAGCTTCATACTCTCGCCCATCTCTGCCTGCAGTTGAGTAGCGTGCGACTGGAGGGACAAGCGATGAGGTACAGCTGTTTTCTCCATCAACGAGCATTCCTCCTTGTCTAGACCACAGCGCAGCCGTTCCCTCTGTACACAGAAACACGCCAATGTATGAGTAGGTACGGTAAAAATGTAGTACTGTGGCGTGTGTATTTTCCAGTGTCTGCTACCAATATACAATACCAGGAGTAATACCTATGATCAACAACTTTCAGCGTTGTACACATATGTACTAACATTATGCTTGCGACACCACCGTGTACGTACCGTAGCGAGTATTTCGTTTTCCTCTTTCAGCTGCAGCTGAAACTGAAGCAGTTGAGCAGCCAGCGCCTGATTCAGTTGGCGTTGTCGCGCGTCCAAGGCAGTCGACTCTTGCAGGAGTGTCTTCTGCGCTTCGCAATGAGCCGACGCCCCACGCTCCAACTCCAGGCCGCTCTCCGTCACTCGAGCAAGTCCAGTCTCCAGGATCCTCGCGTACTCAGACTCCTGTCCGTACACATACACGCACAACGTACAGCATGTAAACTTGCACTGCTGCTTTAGAACCATCCGAACCAACCTGTTGTTTGTATGTAGGTACGTACCTGTTGAGCCATGGCGTTTTTCAGCGTCTTCGCATGCGTCGCTGTCTCCTCCAAATCAGTCTGCACGCGGCCGATCAGTTCCCCCGTCTTCTTGGACTGCTTCTCCAAAATCTGGCCCATTTCTATCTGCAAGCACAACAGCACTCCAGTACTGCAGCATTTCGCATAAATCAACAAGGGCATTCCGTCCGTAGACATCTTTTTTCAAATGCCCATTCTCGCCATCTTTTTATTCGCCTTGCTCCATAAGAGGAGGTATGCCGTTTTCGCCCTCCTCGCCGATTTTTGAGCTGCAGTTATCACGCACGGAAAACGCGCCGAAGCAATTACTTTTTGTAATTTTGGTATATTTTTTGAAAAAGCAATTGCTTCGGCGTGCTTTGCGTGTGTGATAACAGCAAACAAAAATCGGGGAGAAGGGCGAAAACGGCACCTCCTCTTATGGAGCAAGGCGAATAGGAGAAACAGAAAACCATTTCCGCGTGGGCATTTGATAACAGAGAAGTCATGAGCGCAAGGTATAAGATGTGTTCTACACCTGTATGTACCTTCATGGCGTCAGTCCATTGCTGCAGCGTCTTCGCGTCTTTGTTTCTCTGCTCTTCGTCACCTGCGATACCGTCCACTATCTGGCCGAGATGATCCTGAGCTCGCTGAAGCATGGCCGACAGCTGCAAGATCAGATCCTCTTTATCCGCCGCCATCATGTCACTCAGGGACCCTGCAGCATCACTTCGTCACTCAGTCCAAGTCGAACAAACAGTACAGTACAGTACACAGTATTCATAGGGGTTGGAGTGAGATGAAACGTTTACGGGCCGGGTTGAGACATAGAGGCTGCGAGCTCTGTGGGGTGGAGGTGCGCAGCTTGGGCGTTACGTGAATAAGCTGGCCGTGGATCGCCTTCACAACCCTTCCCTGTATACTATGCACGTACAGTACATATGCGCAATAGCTGCTCGCCTTACCCAGCGCCTGTCTCTCTTCGGCCAGCTGCGTGTCCAGCGTGTGGGTGAGCTGGGCGAGGTGTGCGCGTCCGGCCTCCACTCGCTGCTGCATCAACGCGTCGTGTTTGGCCAGCAGTTGGGCGTTTCCTTCCGCCGTCGACGCCTGCCGTTCCACTTTCGCCCGTAGTCCAGCGGCATCCGCCGTCGCCTCCTTGCTCACTCCCAGCAACTGAAGAACAGTACAGTACTCATAGCAGTCCGTTAGTGGGCTACACACGTGGTGAGTAAACTCACGGTGAATTCGAACTTCGAGTTTTATTTTTCGTGTAGAGTATTCTCACTTGCTCCCGCGCGTAAAATTTTTCTCACGTGTTCACACGTGGTGAGTTTGAAACTCACGGTGAATTCACCGGCCTCCCTATGCTTCATCACATACTTATAGGGAATTCCCCGTGACTTTACTCACCACGTGTGTAGCGCGCTACTAACTGTACTACGTGTTGTACGTACACGTATGCATCAATGAGGCCATAGTATAGTGGATGGGTGAAATCGACGGCACAGGGTGGGTCAACAAATCAACAAGAGTATAAGTAATCAACGGCAACACAGAGCGACTATTTCTGGTCAAAGCATCTCGCTCGCCCACCCCGCTTCATTACGTACACGAAAGGACTACATAAGTACACGCACAATACCTACCGTTGTGGCCTGCTCCCTGAGTCGCGCCTCTATCTCCGCCTGCCTGTCCACCACGAAGCGCTCGCAATCCAGCTCTTGCAGCAGCGCAAAAATGTTCTGCAGCACAGTACGATCACATCGTAGACATGCGGCCACCACACTCACATACCATCTGCCTTCCTTCTCTTACCTGGCGCTTTTCTCTCAGCTGCAGACGCTTATCCGACAGCTTGTCGCGGGTTTTCTCGAACTTTTCAGCCGCCCGCTCATACTTCGCATCCATCAACGCCAACTCCTCCACTCTCTAAACAAACTACTGTGACTGTGTATGTAAAATGTACCATACGGGTCGTGCAACGAAATCATACATACTGAGCTCGTTACGTACAGTACACGCACGTACTGTACGTTATTCTGTAATAGTGTAACGAGCTGGTCCGAGCATGTATCAGTATCGTACCTTTGCCAGTTCCGAGTTGACAACGGCCAGTTGTCCTTCAATCTCCGTGATTTTCTCTCCTTGATCCCTGATCTGACTGTTCATGTCTCTGGAGAGGAAACACAAACTACACGAACGAACACATAACGGCAGCATACTACTAACTAATATGCATGGTCGCTCTGTCTACATACACGAAATAGTGAGCTGCAATGCAGGCGGCTAGGCCACACTGCATTGAATACTCATTGAAGCTAATAGTTAATACGCAACGCACTCGTAGTTCTCCTGCGCCAGATAAATGCCGTTCTTTTCTCTCGCAGCACACAAGTCCAGACGCAAGCGCTCAATCTCATCCGTGTACTCCTACAACACAGCAGTTAGAAAATGCCTCAAAGCTCCCTAGTCAGGCACACAACATGGAGCATGAACTGCGTGCCTGTACAGTACCTTGATCACGCCTTTACGAGTCAGTTTCTGGTTCACCTCCGGATGATTCTTGATATTCTTCGCACGCGTCGCGTAGTCCAGAGTTGACAGCGTCTCCTACAGGAAAACAGGAGTAACAGATTATCGACAACCACAAAAGGTAGGCATAAATATCTACAGATATAATGCGGGGAAAAATCGAGCCACCTCATCCTTCCTCCGCTTATGGGAAAAAGTAAAGGTGGTACGTGTTGTCATACTGATCATTACACTTCATCTGTCCAACATGACGGTAATACAAAGTTTGCCTGTTCACTTCACTTGTCGCCTGCCTCTGCTAAGCGAAAGCAGGGGTGACCGGAATTACCCCGCAGTACCCTACCTCGTAGTTGGTGGAGCAAGGCGAGACAGTGGCGATCAAGGTTGTGATCGTTTTTCCACCCAGAGAATCTTGCAGTAGGCGTGTCAGCTTCGACTCCCTGGTCAACATCCACGTACGTCAGACAAAGTGAGCATGCGTTGACTCACGTGTAAGTACGTACATTGTACCTGTAGGGAATGTGAGGTTGCTTCTCCACCAGCGCAGTGATCACGCGACCCAGAGTGAGCAGGCTCTGATTGATGTTCCCTACAAAAAGCAGTCTACTCCACCTTCCACTACAATGGAGGCACACTGGGGAGTACGTACAAAGAAACTTGAGGAGCATATTATGCGAGCGACACCCCACTTTCATTTTCCATCCAAAAATAGCAGTGGCCAGAGGTGCAAAAATATCATACCGGCCTCTCTTGCTCTCTTTTCGATGGCTCCGGATCTGCCGATGTTCTCTGAGCCGGCCAAGTCCACCAGATTCAGTTTTCCCGTCTTCATGTACTCCTGCTGACCGTCCAACGACGTCTCTCGAATCATCACCGTAACAGTGAACACCGAATGAGAACGACTGGAACATACACAGGCAACTTAAAGGGGGGATCTGGCGGGATAGTTTGTATGGGGAGGCAAACTTCGAATTTCTAACATTTGAAAGCACCTACCTATGTAAAATCGCATTCTTTTTTGATCTGACCCCATGTTTTGGAGTCGATTTTGCCTCTATGAAGCGGCGCCCCAGTTAGGAAGCTCGAAATAGGCCAAAGTGTTGCGAAATCCCCTTCCTAACTGGGGCGCCGCTTCACAGAAGCAAATTTGACTCCAGAATGTGGGGTTAGATCGAAAGAGGATGCAATTTTACGTCTGATAGGACCTTCAAAAGTCGAAAATATGAAATTGCCCCTTCCCGTACTAAATTCCCGCCAGATCCCCCCTTTAAAAGTTCTCCATTTCCTTCCGATGTGGACGAGCATGCATCAGACGTACCTGGACGTAGCGTTGAGGAGAGTGGCGGCCGTCTGTCTCTTCCGCGCTCCCAACTTCAGTATCTCATAGACCTCCTGCTTCCTGCGCACTACGCGCTCCTCCTGCCCGTGTATCACCACAGAGCCCTACACAGACAACCAACACGATTCACTTACCGTACAACATTACTGCTAGCTACACTGCCATTGCCTAACCTCTACATACTCTGCTGCGGCACGTACTTTCTTCACGTTGTCTTCGTAGAGTGTCAGCTTCTCCATCTCAGTGCCAGAGCCGAGAAGGTCGTACAAATTCTCGTTGTACAACTCCACGAAAGAGACGCGCACTGACCACTCTGCACCCTGAACACGGACACACGCAAATAGCTACAGCAACCCTGCCTCTTCATCAACGATCCGGTGCATAGCGAGCGACAGATAACAATAGGTGGTAGTCTTACAACAGTATTGTCGAGCATTCTGAGGAGAAGCGAGCATACCCGCGCCCATTCTGCGTAGAACAGGATTTTACTTTAGTCGCGTGGAACTATGCATTCTGCGCAAAATGGGCACCGGGCGACGTCCCTTCTCTCCAGCAAATTGACTATTTGTACCGTCTGCTGAGCTTCCAATGCCTCCAGTCTATCGAACAGGTGCTGCAGAGCTCGAGGAATAACACCGCTTAATGGATCCTACAAGCAAACAAGCTACTATGCGATCATACTATTCTCAGAACACTGGCGGCGATCTATAGTAGGAAGAATAGCCCACTAGACCGTATTTCACCAAACTCGACTATATAAAAGGTCGCGTAATTGCTAAGCTTACCGTTTCCCATGTGTATCGGCAATCGTCCGTCCTCTCGCCTTCCATAGTGAACGTCTTTCCCGTTCCTGTTTGTCCGTAACTATACAACATAGTCATACATTCAAGTAAAGTAATGATCTGTTCTCTTCGACCTCACAGCATCTTCACGGCGATTGCAAGCACAAAAAAAGCAGACAGACTTACGCGAAGATGGTGCAGTTGTAGCCATCCATCACTTCTTCCAACTGAGGCTGTACAATGTCCTTGTATATTTCGATCTGAGACGACTTCGGCCCGTACACCTTCAATTATACAAAAACGGTTGCATTTGGGAACATATCCATACACATACAAGCGTTGTCGTGCCAGCCAGCATGTGGAAAATATGCAACCGAGCCCAAAGTTGTGTACCTATATTGTATCAATAACAAACCCACAATAATATTCAAACATCAAATGCTTCACGTGCGCGTTTGTTACCTTATCGAATGGAGGAAAGGTCTTGTTAGTGTGAGTGTTGAAGGTGGTTTTTTCCTTCACTTCCACAGTTCTAGCGGTGGAATTGGCGATAACCACAGCCTTCCCTTCCTCTTTCTCCTTGGCCGACATAGGTCTGCAGCATAACATACACATACAGCACACTTACATAAGAACAATCCACTTTCTTCAGTTTTATGAATAGGTGTCGTTGAAATAAGGGCCGGCGTAGGAAAGTGCCAAAATAGATTATACTTGAGCACGTACTCCTAGAGCGCGCGCTTTTGGAGTACATGACTTTAGCAGGCGGTACCGTAACTACCACCTGCTCATCAATCACTCAAGTATAATCTTTTTTGGCACTTTCCTATTCCAGCTCTTATTTCAACGACACCTATTGATGTATAATTTACCTGACTCGTACGGCCACTTGAATGTTCTGATTCTTCGCCTTTGGCGCTTTTTTCGTCGCCATGGCTCCGCTTTGTCAAAGTTGCTCTTCTTCGCTCCTGTGAATTGTCCGCCCAAAAGTCTCGACTGAGGGACAGCGACAACGGCCAGACCAGTTGTTCTTGAACTGACCCGGATCCCTTTCTTCTCGGCTGCGACCCTCTATTCTCCTCGCTCGCACTCCTTCGTTCGGCAAATCTTCCCGATCCGTTTCACGCGATAAGAGCTGCTCAAACACACCCAAACAAACACGATTGATTTGATAGAACGAATTATAATACAAACTATTCAAATTTCCCGCTGTGTGACGTTTTGACGTTTTCATACATTTTCCGAAACCATGTACTCCTAGAGTCACCTTCTGACGATGGTTCCATCTCCCCACCAGGAAGGGAAGGGGCGGGGAGGTGGGGCCTTCGTCAGAAGGCTTCTCTAGGCGTACATGCCTAAAAAAAATGACGTGATTTATATTCCGCTTTTTAAGTTTAAAAAAGCGCGGTGGCGAGGAAGACGGCAAGAAATTTGCATCGTAATACGGCTTGAAAAGTAGGTGTTTTAAGTTACTGGGCGCTGGGCGCTGGGCGCTAGACGCGGAGGGGTTAACCATTGGGCGCTGGGCGTTGGGCGCTGGGCGGTGAACACGAACAGTTGCATCTATTTTGCGCAAGCGCATGGACAGACTTAGATTTAGACATTAGGCTTAGGCTTAGGCTTAGGCTTAGGCTGAGGCGTACCCCTCTGCATCCAATACTGAAGCCTAAGCCTTAGCTTTAGCCTAAGCCTAAGCCTAGCCTCAACCTAAGCCTTAGCCTAAGCCTAAGCCTAAGTCTGTCCATTCGCATGCGCAAAATAGACTGCTACTGTTCACCGCCCAGCGCCCAACGCCCAGCGCCCAGTGGTTAACCCCTCCGCGCCCAGCGCCCAGCGCCCAGCGCCCAGCGCCCAGTAACTTCAAACACCTTTGAAAAGTTTTCATCTGCCCCTTCAAAAGATTGGGTCAAACGTGGATTCATGGACACCTTGAAAGTAAAAGGACGAAAAATTTATTAAAGATGTCTACATCAAAATCCTTGCCAAGTGATATCTGAGGTCCACCGTCAATACACAGAAAACTGATGGGACACCAATTTGAAACATTGCATACTAACCTAATTTTGCTCATAGAATTCAGAAATGACATTTATTTCACAATATTTCTTAATTTAGGATGTAAAAAATGCAGTTTTCGTCTTTCATACACAGTAGGAAACATGCTTATCTATCTATATCATTTGATTCAATACTGCTACTGTCTTTATACAAGCATCAACATCAAATAACCATGACTTTCTCTAACGTGACCACCACATTGTGTCTTCATGTTTGTGTTTCATTCTCATGCAGCAGACGCATCACAGCCAGCATGGCATCTCCAGTTTCTCCACTGTCAACCCTGGAATAATGTACAAACATATTATGTACATACATTCATAGGGTAGGGTACTATGGGGAAACCCAGCCATGGGAAAATCCAGCCACCTAAGGTTCAGGGCTGCATATCTCAGGAACCAATGGGCTTACTGTATTTTTGGGTGTATATCCCTATGTTTGTCCCCCTGGAATATAACCCTAATGGCATTCATCACTCATCACTTGCTGAAACAGCAAGTTCAAAGGAGCTCAGTTGACCAGGTTTACCCCACATTACCCTACATACATACATACATACATACATACATACATACATACATACATACATACATACATACATACATACATGCATACATAGATACATACATACCATATTTTTGGGTGTATATCCCCATTGTATATCCCCCAGTGTATAACCCCCATCAGACCTCTCGATTTTTGTAGGGCTATACACCCAAAAATACAGTACATGCATACATATGTACATACATATACATAAATACATACATGTATATACATGTTGTAAAGCTTCAAACATAACCCCTCAAATTGGCGACTAACAATTTTTATCCCCCTGGAGGTTATTCATGAAGCTTTACAGTACATGCATACATCTGTCATACCTTTTATAGGAACCATTTTGACCACATCTCTGAACTTCCCCAATCGCGACTTTATCATGAAGCACAAGAAGGTGCTAGCTGGCTCTCCTTCCTCTGCTCTGCTTGGCAATAACAAGACAGTGAGTGCAGCTACTCAAAGGCCACTTATCTGAATGCGCCATAAGACTCTTTGGCCTACTACTGAATAAGAACTGTGCCATCAGTCTCACAGGGAAGAAAGGAACAAATGGCAGGGAAGAAATACCCAGGGAAGAAATTGCGTCTTTCTTGAGGAAATTCTTCTCAACGCACTACTTGCTTCATTCTTTTTCTACTGTAAAGTTCAGAGCTTCATCCTTTGGAAAGGAGAACATGGACCGCTGTGGTAGGCCAGCTTCCTTCCGCTTCTTTCGCTGGCTATGTGTACCACTACTGCAATGGGGAACACAGCATTGAATGTCCGGCATGCTGTCCTTGATATTTCTTCACTTTTTTGGCCTGACACGAACGTTCTCTTCCTCCTTCAGCTTTGATCTTGGTCAACAATGGCAGTCTGTTCATTCAAACTCCCGCTTTTCTCTTGTGTTTCGTGCGGAAATGGCAAGGATGCTGATCACGTACACCCAGAAATTTTTATGTCCCCCTAAGCGTCTAGAAGTCCTTGCGTGGATTGAAAATTTACAAGAAGGAGCGGCAGGAAGACAGGAGGAAAGAAAATACAGTGTTGCAAAGTATTGGTACAAAATTGTAAAAGGAATTGTCCGCATAGGAAATGGTAGTTTTTTGGTTGTCAATTCAAATAATACCTACACTACATACAGAGGGATATAAACGGGGGCATATATACGAGTCAAATGGCACTGGTAAGGGGACAATATGACTACCTAATCTAACTCCATAACAGAAGGCGTATACACTATGTATGTACATGCAATTACTCTACGATAAACCCAAGACAGCAAAAGCAAAGCACACGGAGAAGATATAAAAGATTTACAGGAGACGTCATGCTGGCAAGGCGGTACGATCAAACACTGCCCAACCAACAACTCCACACACGCAGCACTCAGTTCAGCAACACACAAAGCTGCCGAAAGGAAGGCACGACACAACTTACGAAACGCAATGCAAATTCAGTGAATAAATCATTTATGCAAAATCGTAATAAACAAGGGGTGCTAGACTCTAAAATAGTATTATACGACGTACGTAAATCGCCACGCGACATATTTGCTGAACAATAATGCCAAAGCTGGATCTTTGGTTTCGTGTTTCGTTTTCCATTGCTGTGTCATGCTGTGTGCTGTGATGTGTCCAGTGAACTGAATGTTGCATCGCCTTGTTTTTGTTTGCTGAAGTGAGCTGGAGGACCTTCGCCGCCTTTTTGGCGCCCAACTTTTCAGCTCGCTATCAGGTCTTGAAGAAGATGAACGAATTTTGGGCTTGCTCTCTGTCGACTGTGTCATGAGTTCAAAAGACGAGTGATCGATGAATCAAATGTGACAACTGTGACGAATACGAGGGCTTCACTATTCCCGTTGCCTGTATCATAAAGAGCAACCAAACCATCCCATCCAAGCAAAAGCCATGCGTTTTTTTGACGCTGCTAGCTGTACCAAAGTTGCTCATTTTTTTTGTGCCATTGTCGAATTTTTGTATTGTACAACACTCTAGTTTGAATTGAAGGTACGTTACTTACGTACGTGTGTGTGTACCGTACCGCCTGCTTCGGTGTGTCATTGTGCGGCGACTTCCAGGAAAAAGCATCTGCAACTAACCTGTATGTTCAGTATGTATGGACGAAAGTTTGGTTTGTCAGTTCATGTATATGACTACCGATGCCATTTCATTTGATGCCGCGTTCAATGCTGTGTTGATGAACTGGATTTTACGTGCGTGACAATATTGTAAAGCGCTGACGTCTCTTACTTGCAACCGCGCTTTTTGTCAACGGAAGAAAAGGCGGAAAATAACAACACGTGGTATCCCGGCGCATTAGCGAGGGTGTCTTTCACGCAGGAAAAAGAAAGAAAGACAAGAAAAGAAAGAACAAGAGAAGAACGAGGGGAGGGCGACCCGAGAGAGACAAGACTGCTGAAGGAAAGCGAACCTGAAGAACGGCAGGAAGAAGAAGCAAGCACATGCAGGACCACCAGAACGCCGTTTAGGCGTTTCTTTTTGATTTCTTGCTGTTCAGAGTGCTGGTTGTGGATTTTTATCTGACTGTATTTCTTTCTTGGACGCTGGAGCTGCTTGAATGTGATTTGGCGTCGCTTTTGTCTCTGCGCCAGGAGAAATGGTTGTAGTGTCGATGGCTGCGAACTCTGCCAGCACGAAATTCAGCGACAACTACGATGTCAAGGAGGAGTTGGGAAAGTAAGCACGACACCATGTATAGTCGGAGAAACGATCAAGAGTTCGCTTGACAATTTTGCCGCTCCCGTGGCAATGTAACATTTCTAAACATTCTAAACAAGAATAGCAACCGGCTTTTCGACCCTTTTTCAAAAACTATTGCTATTCTTGTTTAGAATGTTTTAGAAATGTTACATTGCCACAGGAGCGGCAAAATTGTCAAGCGAACTCTTGATCGTTTCTCCGACTATATGTCGAAATTTGGGGAGAATTCAAGACGTATTTGTTGTACACACAAATGATTATATAGATGTGCATATGATGCCTCGTTCAGATTAGCGACGCACGTCCAAAAAAAGCATGGAAAGCCACGGACTTTTTCGGACTTATTTCGAACGTCGAACGTACATCGAGCGAACTTTCTCTAATCTGAACTCGGCAGCAGTGTTCGCATGAATGCGGAACGGTTGCAAAACACCGAGCGGGTGTGTGTCTACTGTCTACAACTGTTACGACATGCTAGTTTTCGAATATGTTACTTGATTTGCTTCTTCCTTCTCTATTTTTACTACGTAAGTACCCTATGAATACTTGTTGGCTGGTCGGTCACAGGGCATGCGCATATTGTTTTTACTATCGCAACAGAGGAGGAGTGGCCTGGCCAATCCATAAGGTGCAGAACAGTGTCGCACCAGTGCTACGCACCAGTATTCCCCATACACGATAGTACCACGGGCATTTCTCAACCCTCCGCCCGAATTTTAGCTACAGTTACTACGGTAATTTATGCATGAGGGAAGAAGATGAAGTTACGTCTTTCTTCGCTTTTTCGCCTGTCCTGCCCTTTTTGTTTCTCCTCTCTTTTCGTTTTACTTTTATTTTGCCGTTCTTGCAAAATTTTTTTTAGTGGTTTATTGTAGACGGCTTACAACGTATGAATAAATGACGGTAGTAACTGTAGCTAAAAATTCGGGAGGAAGATTGAGAAGAATTTGTCGTACTATCGTGTAAGACTAATACTGGCCATTCCTCATTTTGTGCGTACCGGTGCCCACAGTAGCACGTGTGCCGATCATATTCAGTATATGGGTGAAGTCAAGAAAAGTGGCATTCTTTCGTGTAATGAAGTAATTTACGCCGCGCCTATGCACCGCCACTGTTTTGCGCCTCTTAAGGCTATGCTGTCATTTAGCAGTGGTGTGGCTTTGGGTTCCTTTGGGGACGCTGAATGTAATCAAGTGTACGTACCGTACGTACGATAGTTCATTATATTTTGGCATGACCATGTGTGGTGTGTTGTAGGGGTGCTTTCTCAGTTGTCCGGCGATGTGTTCAACGCTCAACGGGTATGGAATTTGCTGCAAAAATCATCAACACGAAAAAGCTGTCCGCTAGAGGTAATATCATGTGCATTTGATTCAACCAGTGCACTGTATGCAAAGGCTGAGCTGAGGAACGGCGGACGAAGAAATCGGTAGGTAAATGGTTGATCATCATGTGTAACACTGAACGAAGAACGCAGCGCTCATGTCGTTCCTTAGCTCAGCCGCCGTGCTGTGTGAGCCACCAGAGTTTTGTGTCTGCGTTTGCTCGCATGAAAGAGGCTACTGTAATGTTTCGTGTATAGCCCCCTGGGGCTATATGATCGGTAAGCCCCGATCAGGGGGGGGGGGCTATATTCGAGAGGGGGCTATACAAAAGGGGGGCTATATAAAAGGGCATTTTGCATTAGTGACCAAAATAAGGTTTTTTGACCTCCTGAACTCGTTTTTGCCCTTACGGCCTCGCCGTAAGGGCTACCACGTTGAGTTGCCTTAATCATATGGGTATAGGGACCCTACGTAGTATGCTGTAGGATAGGGTTACGTACTGTGTAGGTATAGGACAAATTTCAAATTCTCAATTTGGCGATCCTACGTATGTGGCGGCGATACGCCCCATGATAAAGTTTCGTTGACATTTTCGAGAAGCGAAAGTTTGGTTGACGTTTAGAAGTTTTTAGGTGTTCTTGAAAATTAGGGAAAAATTTGGGCGGCCCCGGGTTCGAATCTCACACCGGCTCCCCGTAGGAGTAGAAGACGAAAGCTCTATCGCCTACACCATCGCGACGAACTGGGCAAAAGACAAACACAGGATAAGTAGTTGAGCTCAGAGGGACTAATTTGCATGCAAGGCGAAGAGAAAAAACATGTGGTCAGAGAGTAATTTGCATAGGAAATGTCGACAGTAGAGCCAAAAATGATTTACATGAAAAGAACAGTGTGTTAAAGAGTGGAATTTGCATACGAAAAATAAAAATGCGACGAAAATTGAGACACGTCACAGACTAGAGTTATTTTGTGCTTTTGCTCTGTTGCTGAGCGGCGGCGCTATTGCATTGAAGAATCACAGGGGAAAAATTGTGCATAGTCAGTGAGAAAGGGAATGATTTTCTTCTGAAAGGATCGTATCTTCAACAGCAATTCAAAAGGAGAACTCTCTTTTGGAAGGAGTGCGTGTTCAAGAGCGATTCAATAAAACAATGCCTGGAATGCTGTGGAAGAAGAACATCTCAAATGGCAGGAGAGAAAAAGCAGGTAATTTTGAAAAGAAGTTCTGCGGCAGATACAGTACTGATAGCTGTACAATAGATTCATTTCTGGACCCACGGGCCCGATCTATTACTGTAAACGGGGAAATTTTCGGAAGAAGGAAATTTTCGGAAAATTCGAACAAAAAATTCTGTCCGAAAATTTTACCGTACGAATTTTTTGTATGTACAGTATATTTCCATGTGCAGTACGTATTGCTAAAAATCTTAGAGTCGACGAAACTGAAAAAACGCGCACAAAAGCAACAACACCTTCAGTTGCAGAGCAGTTCACAGGCTCATGTTTAGATTGCTAGCGTGAAGTGTTCATGTCAACGAAACTGTGAATATGTGACCAATATGGTGCTGTGTCCCCTGATACCGTACTTCCGATTTTGCCCACCGTTTTTCTCTGCTTACAAACCTGCTTTACCCATCCGCATCTGCCTGGGGGACCCAAAGGTTTTTCACTGCTGCATGCTGCAACCCTACTTGACCCACGGGCCCGATCTATTACTGTAAACGATGAAATTTTTGGACGGTGGAAATTTTCGGATAAAAAATTCTGTCCGAAAATTTTAACGTCCGAATTTTACCATCTTTCCTACATACGTAGTCTACAGTACATTCATATGTAATACAGTAAATGTCGCTGTGCGTGCATGCACATTGAGGTCAGACATGTGTCCGAAAATTTCCCCATCCGAAAATACAACTTCAAAACTCAACTCTCCATTCCATACCGCACGCATCCTCTTCTACTACCATTTATCAGCCCTTACATACTGCTACTTGTAAGGGCTTCACTCCTGTTTGGCCCTCAGGACAAACGGCTGGTAATCATTAATATCTGCTGCTCAGACAGCATCTCTACTTCCAAGAGACAGCACACCAGCCTCTACGTACTGCTAATTGTAAGGGCTTCACTCCTGTTTGGCCCTCAGGACAAACGGCTGCTAATCATTAATATCAGCCCTTCAGACTCCTCCACTCACACCTAGAATGGTTGCCTTTTTATAAGCTGCTTGTTATGGTTTATTTTGCATGTTTTCAAGCTAAAGTGGTCTAAAACAAGCTATTCTTGCGCAAGAATTATCATTTTGGGCTATAATCGGCCATGTCTGAAGGGGTGGCCAAGAGGGGTGAAAACCAAAATGTATCCCAAACTGTCCCAAATGATTTGCCATCAACTGCTATGGCTAGAAACACGTCGAAAACGCTGCTTTCAGCTGTAAAAACCTTCGTTTTCGTCGTTTTTCGCAGTCTCTGATATGGGGCTATATACGAGTACAAAATGACGATAGGCACCGATTAGGGGGGGGGGGGGGGCTATATACGAGGGGGGGCTATATTCGAGGGGGGCAATACACGAAACATTACAGTAACCGGCTCCAAAATCCCGTGGCTCTTAGCAGCGGGCGATGATGCCGCCCCCCCCCCCCCCCTTGTCGGATTTTGGTCCTTGTTTCGCATAGTATGGGCGGAAGTCCATATTGTGTTCACTACCCGACACCTGCGTATAGGTTGATTGTCATCACTCATCATTGATTTGAAATGGGTGCTTGCTACTGATTGTACTGACGGTATGTACTGTACCGCTACTGCACGATGTGCAAAGTGGGCAGAAGACGAAGGACACTACTGGCTGAAACATGAATGTTCTGCCCACAGTTGCGCTAGTGTTTTGCATGGCGTATGCTGGGACAATTGCTGAAGGTGTGAGCACGGCGTCTTGTGTGCAGACTTCTCGCTTTTGCTTCCGTGAGCGCTGATAAACAGGGTCATCAATCAGGTGCTGAACTAATAACTGCCTTTGAATGGGTGTGAAGTAGTAGAATTGAAGGAAGAGGCGATCAAGGCTAATATTTCTACTGCCTGCTAAAGTTATGCTCGTCGTCGTAATTGTAGCGGGAAACAGTCGAATACGTCATGTGCGGTGCGGGGCGAACGCGTCTACGTGTGGGAGAGATGACAGTTGAGAATAGCGCACCTGCCCTTGTCGACAATATCTATCAGTGCTTGAGCTCCTGTAGCTTGAGTTTACCTATTATGTTTAGTTTGCGCATTTTGTAGTTTAATCATGATATTGCCTTTTAGAATGGCATACACTGCCGTTGGCCTTGTTTGACGATGACATTTCACTTTCCCACGCACTCGCTCGCCTTTCACTTGATTTTTTGGGCCTACTGTTCTCCTGATATGTCAAGTCCTCAGCCGGATGAACAGAGAAGAAAGCTGCTAGCTAAACTCAAATAAAGTAAAAGTCAAAAAGAGGCAAGAGTAAAGGTCGGTGTGGGAAGTAGAAGTGGGTACGGGTGCACGCACACCTCACTCTTAAAGAAATGAGAAAGAATGTAGAGCGGGCTAGAGTAGAGTGAGTAGAGAGATGTCATAAGTCAGAGGGAAAGGTGGGGCTATGCTGCTATTTGAAGCTTGCTTTATGCCGACCGTGTGCAAGATGAGATGGGCAAGTCATGGCACGAATACGTTGCCTGCCTGTTTGTAGTGACACACACGTGATATTGGTCAACAATGTAGCCAGCCGTAATGGGGTGCATGTGGTTGAGAGGTAGGTTTGGGCTAAGTAATCCGTTCTGATTTTGATGAAGGCGGTCGTTGAAGTCGAGCGTAATTTCTGCGTCTTCGCACGCTTTCATGCTACGTACGCACACTTTAGCTAATGTCAGTACTGATAGTAGTAACTCACCTTACTGTGCGTACGAACGTGTATTCTGTACTATCTGAATATTTTCGTGAGCTCTTAGCCGGGGCTATTGATTGATATGCGTCAGTACAGGCGTTCTTTTCCTCGCAATGGAAACAAGGTGCGCTATATATGTATTATATGCTTGGTACATCGATGTATGAATGTACGTGCATACATGACATTATACAGTAGGCGAGTAGGTAGGTAGGTAGGTAGGTACAACATACAGTTTGTTCGCTGACACAAGGAAGTAGCGGTAGGTAGCACAAGGGGGGATCAGGAAGAAGGATGGAGATATGATGAGTTTGCGGGTACTTATGGCCTTTCAAGTCAGAGGTTGGTGTTAGAGTTTGTGTGTTGGGGATTCAGTAGGGAGATGGATGATGGGTACTAAGGGACTGTGCTGGAGCTTTCTGTTTGATTGAAGCCAGCACCGCAACGCATACCCGCTAATCACTAAGTGCGATCTCTCTCTGGCTGGCGCGTTGCCCTCTTGTGTCTACTATTTAGCTACTGGCTTCTTTGTCTTGTCCGGTGGAAGTGCGAATTATGGACGTGTATAGTACGTACTCGAGATGCATAATACGACCACGTTGGTGAGGCTGGTGTGAAATTACGTACGTACACGTAGTGCCATGCCCTTCTTGGTACATCAATGCGTACTGACGAAACGTGCGTGTGCACATACATTACTGGAGGGAAGTCATTGGGTATGTATAAAGGCTTCGTGTTTCTCGAGTTGCATACGTACGGTACCAGCAGGGGCGCTTTGCTTTATTGTGCTTGGCGTTTGTTTTTGACAGGCATTGGCAGCTTATGGATGAGCTTTTTTCGTATCCGCCCAAGCCCAAGCAGGAGAAGCTATCGCGCAGCGGGGTGGTGTGGTGGGGAAAATTTTTCTTCGCTATAGCAGAGAGACGTGCGTGGCTTATGGGTTGTTGTTTGACGTTGCCTGCCAATGGGACACTTTGCCCATTGTGCCCCTTTTTTCATGCGTCCTTGTTCCCGGTAATGAGTTATTGGTACTGTAGGCGTAGGCGCCTGTTGCCAGTTTACGGCGGAGTATTGGCTGCGTTACTGGGTAGTACTAGGTACGTATAGTGTATGTACTTTTACGGACTATTCTGCCCAAGACATACTGTACGTAGTACGTTCATCATGACCATACACGCGTACGCTCGCTCATGTAACATGTATGTGCACAAGTACATGCAATGTGCATGCAAATACACGATGAATATGTTGTTACTACTCTGACACGTAATATGCCAAGGTTTGCTCACTAGGTTCAGGACCTGACTCTACGATGTAGGAGAAATACTTAGCTGTGTATGCCTACAGTAGTAGCATGGTGTAGCTAGCCTAGCTATAGCATTACTAGCTAGCTACTGTTTCTTATTATACCCGTGCTTCTTTCACTTTTAATTTCGCTAGCTTTGGCAAAGAGAAAGGCGAGCGAGGCATTTTTTCATCTCGTTTTCTCATCACACACGAAGATGAAGAGCCCGGCATCAGAATGGGGCAGGGGATGGCATCATGAATGAAACATGCTCTTTTGAAAATGGAATCGAAGCCCCTGTCTGTCTGTTCAAGTGTAAGCGGCGCACATAAATGAGTACACAACTCTAACTGGTCCTACATATGGCTCAAGCGTCGTGGCGTACGACGCGCACGTAATGGCGAAAATGGGCGACGTATCGGAAACGGAACTGCGTACATGCATACGAGCACGCATTAGTTTTTCTATCACCCAGCGGTTTTTTTCTACAAGACGTTTTGAAGCAGGCAGCGTTGCGTTTCGGTGCGACGGTCGATTTGGAAGGTTGAGTTACTTGGTGACGCTATGGCTCATGTATTTTTGGCTTGAGTTAGCATGCGCCCAGCAGTATTAGGTTTGTCATACATAGGTACGAGGTCCCGTACAGCTGAGGAAAGCGACTTGACGTATTGTCAACATGCCGACCTGTGCGTTTGTTATTTCCGATCGTACTTTTTTGAGAGCTGAAGGGAACAGGACAGTGTGTCTTACTCTACTACATACAACAGCGGGTGTAGTGTAGCCTACATACTGCTGCAATCAGAGCCAAAGAAGAGGCGACACTCAGTCAGCTATAGCAGCAACCAGTAGTAGGAACATTATACGTACAGTACGGTATGTACCTCTCTCAGCCTATTCTTCTCACTTAGTATGGCGTTCCGGATGAACTGGGAGGAGGGCTGCCGCTAACTAACGAAGTTTTCTGCTGCTTCTTTGTGTGCTACTGCTGCTGTTTGCGATATGGTGATTCGACCTCGTATACATAAAACACGCAATGAAGCAAAGCAGCTGCGGAGAACGCACGGCACATAAGAATAAGCGAGTGAAAAGCGTCGAATTTGTGTAGGGCGGCGCTCTCTGCTACCCAAGTAATAGGGGGGCTGTTGGGAGGCGCCGAAAGGCGGCAATAATAAGCGATAGGAGAGCCGCATTGGCATTCACTCACTACTGGCACAGTTATAGTAGGTGGAGGGCTGTTGAAAAACAGTTGGTCGCCGCCACGCAACAAGCATCATATCATATCGTACCGGCAGACAGGGACCAAAAGCCTCATTCTATCCCCATGGACCGTAACTGCTTACTTTTGTAACATTACATACATACGTTCATGCCGAGCAAACGCAGGTAATGAGCAAGCACTGGATGCGGTCAGCGTAATGAGGTCCAAATAATCTGCAATACTTACACTGCACAGTATTGCATGCTGACACGCCGTACTCGTTCGTATTGGTTCTTTGTCGAGTATGGACAAACTGTAAAGATGAAAACTTCTGTACTGATTGCGTGCCATGTGATAACGATTTTTTTTGCAGACTTTCAAAAGCTAGAACGAGAAGCCCGGATTTGCAGAAAGCTACAGCATGCAAATATTGGTAAGGTGCCTGCGCGGCGGAAATGGTATTTTGAATGCATATAAAATGCACTGATTGAGGTAATTACGCTAGTGGGAGGGGTGGGGTGGGGAAGGAACCATCGCCAACCTATATGAAAACGAATATATTTCTTTGTTCAATAGGCGCTGTATTTCTGTAGCAATATTTGAGATTCACAAACCGTAGTCGACTGAAGGGGGGAAGGTAATTTGTGACTCCATACGTTTCTTCTGTACTTATTTATGTAAATTGAATTGGCGCTGCTTCTGCCTGGAGTGTGGCTTTTTGTGACACCAGCTGAAAGAAGCTGCTAGACTTGCCGTGTTACCAGGAGGACACCAGGACGTACTATAGGCCTACTCTATGTACTTACAGTACTGTACAAGATACATTGCGTACGTACGTATGTACGGGGTGGAGAATAATATCGAAAAGGGAGCGAGGCGTCGTCCCTTACCAATCAACCTGGTAATTTGTCAATTCCTCCAACCAAGAGAGTGGGCTTGTGGCATACTGTATTTTGAGAGGCTCGCACCCGCAGACACCTGAGTTACATAGCTGCGTATTAGCGTGGGAGGATTTCTGCCCTTGTTTGCCCGTGAAGCTGTTCAGAATTTTCAAAGAAATTTTTATTGTTCCGCAGGTTACGTTTCCCACTTTGTATGCTTAGTTGCATGCCACTCAGCAGGGGCATGGGAAGTTGTGTGTGGTACGCACCCTATGCCTGCAGGTAGTGAGTACTATACGTAGTATACGTACCAGCGTGACTTAGCAGGTGGGAGCTATGTATAGACGCTATTTGCTGTAGGCCTCTCTCCTGTTCTATTCATTGATTTACAGCTGCACTCTGCACTATCTGCAATACACGTACGTTGATGCGTCTGTACTTTCATGGCATGTTACACATGTGCTCGAAGAAGCTTGAAGCAGCTAACAACGTGTCGGGAAAGCAGTCATGGATTAGCGCCCGACAGTGTCGCCTTTTCTTTTCTTCTCCGTCAGCTCTCCTTTCCCCGGCTCCTTTTCTTTCTCTGCCTTGTGCCGTGCCCATGTGTTTGTCTCCACTCCGCACACCCACCACTGCATGTGTGGAGTATGTACGTAATACAGAGATACTTAGCCAGCTGAGGCGTACATGCGTCTCTCTCTCTCTCTCTGTTTTCTTTCACGTTGCGTTACAGCGAGAGCAAAGAAGGAAGGCAAAGGGGCTTTTCCTGAAGCTAGCGGCTCAGCCGGCTAAGTATGTCATGTATGTATGCCGTATCTGACACTTGGGCATGTGTACTGACTGAATTACGAGGGACTTGAGAACGATTGAATATGCATAGGTTTTTTTCCGTTTGCTGTTGCCGATTTTAGGACACATGGGACAAATATGCTAGGTTGCTTTGCGATATTATCGAATAATGACACGGTATCGGTTTTTGGGGACATGCGACTGATCGGCTGATAATAATAATAATGGGTTAGGCGACTGATCAGGGAATATTAGAACGTGTAACCACCTGACCTGACGGACTTTTACTCCGCATTCAGATACGCAATACGCCCGAAAATCTTCGTGACTGCCATGCCATGCTGCATGGTAGCTCGCTTTTGGGGCAAACGTCGGACACATACATACGTGTCACTTATGCATATGTACGCGGCTTTTACGTGTTCGTTCACCCCGCTAATTGTACAAGCCTATCCGATAATCTTCACACAATGACACACCCACGTATAGGGCGTAAAATTCGAGTTGTGCGCTTTCATTCAATAAAATGAAGTAACGGACAGAACGCAGCGCAGAACCAGAGGGGTTACGATATGCAGTTGCATAATATGGGACAGAGAAACGGAATTGGGGAGGTGGAGATAGAGTAGCTCGCATCATGTGATCACTATCTGTATGTTCCGTATCATGCAATGCTAGTACGTGACTGTTTCAGTTCGTTTGCACGACAGTATTCAAGAGGAAGGATATCATTACCTTGTGTTTGACCTGTAAGCATTCGACGAAGCCAAGTTTTTTCTTTTGCCAACTGAAACCGCTTGCAACAAGCCTCTATCATGTAGCAGATAACTTTTTGTTTTGCTGTTTTAGTGTGACGGGTGGAGAGCTGTTTGAAGATATCGTTGCCCGTGAATTTTACAGCGAAGCGGATGCGAGGTTGGTGTCCAATTGGATCGCGTACGATATAGTGCTTAATGTAGCGTACTGTGTGACTACGGAGGTACGTGCTGTTGTTTTCAGTCATTGCATTCAGCAAATCGTTGAGAGTATCGCCTACTGCCATTCGAATTTCGTAGTACACAGAGATTTGAAGGTACGGTGCGTTATCTCTCGGTCTGTTGGTTTTCCACATTACATGCACATACCATTAGCAGTAGTCAGTCAATCTCTTGTACTTATCTGTCTTGTGTTGTAGCCGGAGAATCTGCTTCTGGCGAGCAAAGCGAAAGGTGCGGCGGTAAAACTGGCTGATTTCGGCCTGGCTATCGAAGTCCAGGGCGATCAAGAGGCCTGGTTCGGTACGTTCGCGCTTTCTCCTGGCTTTTTCTGTTTTTTTTGAGTAGGCTACTTCCAATGTGCTATGTGTTGTACTTTACGTGTCGTGTACAGGTTTTGCCGGTACACCCGGCTATCTATCCCCGGAAGTGCTAAAAAAGGAGCCCTATGGGAAACCGGTTGATATTTGGGCCTGTGGTAAGCCTCATCATCATTCCTTCAACGTTGTTATAACGTCGACATGTGCTGTACTACGTAATGTAAGTGGGCGGTGTGTATTTGTGATTTCCTTTTCTACTGATCTTCAGGTGTGATTTTGTACATTTTACTGGTGGGATATCCGCCGTTCTGGGACGAAGACCAACATCGCTTGTATGCTCAGATAAAATCCGGGGCTTTCGATGTAAGCCAAACGTCCCAAATAAATAATCTCGTTACTAGTAGATGTGTATGTTTGTACTGTATAACGTATGTATACTACTACCTACGCAATGTATGCACCCCTGTCTCTGAGTGAAGCGTCATTCACATTGGAATGAAATGTGCTCGTCGTACGCCCAGCATATCCATGACTGACCATATGCGTCGAGCCATGGACACGCCGGGCGCATGTCGCCTGTGAACGAGCCTTGATTTCCATGTGTGTAGTATCCGAGTCCGGAATGGGATACGGTGACTCCTGACGCCAAAGCGCTGATCAACAGCATGCTGACAGTGACGCCACGCAAGCGCATCACGGCTGAGCAGGTCCTCAGGCATCCCTGGATCTGTGTAAGTACCTCCCTCCACTACGGCTTACGGAAACCGCGTGTTCATTCTGATAGCCGTTATGGTATGGATGTTTGTTGTAGCAGAGAGAGCGCGTGGCCTCAGTCGTGCACCGTCAGGACACCGTGGACTGTCTCAAGAAGTTCAATGCCAGACGAAAGCTCAAGGTACAGCAGCACTGTTTCAAACACAATAGTGCTAGCACAAGTATTCCTGTAAAGTTATGCCTGCAGCAAATGCAAATGTAATAACGCAGGGGACAGTAGTAAGGCATTGACGCAATCGTGTTAGTTATTGTGGCGATGCTATGGTCCTTTGAAAAGAAGCTAGGTACAGGTCCTGTAACTTCTTCCTACTAAGCGCATCCAACATGGACATCTGCGCAATTTCACGGACCTTTTGTATGGCATAAATGAACTTTCGCATTGCGCAAAGCTAAGGGGAACGATCGTACATATACAGTATGTTAAAAGAAGTGTAACAGTGGCTCCAGGCGATGCATGGTGGGTGGTTGTGTTGCAGGGTGCCATTCTTACCACGATGATTGCCACGCGGAACCTGTCGAGTAAGTTGGATGCTGCTGCTTCTTCTTCTCCTTCCTCTGCCACATCCACCTCTGTTCTGTTACAATCAGGTGACAAACGGGAGTAAGGCCAGCTAGCTCATTCCTCTCTTTCCTCTGCATCCATCCAAAATTCGCAGAACCTCTTTATCGGAACATGAAACCTTTTCTCTGCAAAATGCATTCCCGCTCTTTACTGTAGATGGGGAGTAGCTTTCTCAATCTTCCAATTAGTATCTTAAAAATGATTTTATATTTTAATTCAAATGAATAAAAATGATGGATTTTCAATCATTTTATTTCATTTAAAATTTTATTTAAAGTCAGTGTAAGGGCGTTTATTTTATCTAAATTCTATACATTTTAGATAAATCATTTAAATGAAAATTTAAATAAAATATAAAATGATTCAAGCAATATTGAAGTAATTTAGGCCTATGCTCATGATATTTTGTGTCCTTTTTTGTTGGTTCCTGTCATTCTTGTATAAAAACACAAAATTTCGATGACTATCTGTGATAGTAAAGCTCTGTTTTGGATCTCTAGTTCATAGTTTCTCAATTTTGACTGGGAAAAATGGTCCGACAAAAATCATTTTATATTCAAATTAAACTCATTTAAATGACTGTTTTTCCCTGTCATTTTATTCAATATTCTATTCAAATTCATCCGCTGAAAAATATTTTATTTTTAATCAAAAATCAGTAAATTTCATCATTTTTAAGATACTACTTCCAATACGGTGTGGCCTGCACGTACAACATACCTGCAACCTACATACACATAGTACGTACATTTAAACTACTGGATCGTCTGTAGGCTACTCTGATTCAATGCCGTGACAATGAAGAAGAGTATTTGGGGTTTAGACTGGCCTTGCTTGTTTCCTCCTGATGGCTTGTGTTGTGTTCTGTTGCTTTGTCTTGTCCCATCTTTTCTCATTCGTTTTGTTTTATGTTTTGGTAATTATGCCTTGGTTCCAAGTTTCTGCATTATGTGACATCTTTAGGTAAGGGTGCGATATCAGGAGTACCCCCAGGTGATCGCGTATTATCGTCTTTACCTCTGTAGTACGGTTGGGTTAACGTTTACTCACACGCTATGCAGAGTAAACACTTGGCTTGGCTTGCAGCCTGTGTTGCCTCATGTAGTCAGTTTGAAGACTGAGCCCAAATTCTCCCTGTAGACACGCAGGCTCTGTATGATTTTGCAAACAACAATAGGAGCTTTTCCCCGGAAAAATAGTTATTATAGCAATGTGATGTCATGTGGTATTGTCTGTCTGTCATGTGGCTGCATGTTTTTTGTCGCTTGGCCTTATAACATAGGTCGCAAGCATGTGCATGCGAAATACCAGTATTCGTATGTTCATATTCCGCGCTAGTGCGCACACCTACGAATGACCAGCAAATTATCCATCCGGCTCTGTTCTCTGGAATCTGCTCGATGCAGAGCTGATTCACGCGCTCAGCATACAGTCACGATAAATACGTACAGTAATTTCAAGTCCAGGTTTCAGTAGTTGCTCGCGGTTTTGGCCGTGCAATGCAATGTGGTGCTTGCGTGAAGATGCTATGATGGCACTGGAAGATGAGGAGGCGAACGCGGCTCTTCTCAGTCAGATTCAGAGCCAACTACACTTCCAGATTGTAGGTAATAGCCTATACAACAACAGTCTGGTTGTGCAATTAGTCATGCGCATTGTGGGCAGAGGTACATAGTCACTCATATCTGTACGTGTGCAAGTAGAGGCGCGTAGCTCCTTGCCGGATTTCATAAGGCTATAGTCTGGCCGGCCAATAAGTGTTCGCTAATGGCATTCAAGGCGCGTTGCGTAAAATAGATTCACAAATGCGGATTTATGTCCGTGCTTCGTGTACTCCTATTAGCCGAAGTACATGCAAACTACAAAGGACGACTTGAGTCCCGTAGCGAACTCTCTCTGGCCAGACCATAGATGCTTTCGCTTTGCTTGGATGAGGATGTTGATTCAGGTGTAGCCTACTGCCTAAAACTTTCTTTCTCATTTTGGGGTATCTTCTATCGATAAAACGTTCAGCTGTCGAGAAGGGAGTGATTTATGTTAGATTCTGCGATCCTCAAATCTGGCTGGTTCTCTCGGTAGCAGTGGGAGGGGAGGGGCTGCTTACTTATACAACAACAGTGTTGCCGTCCGCCTACCTGAACCAAAGTGAAGCTGTTGGAGCGAGTGGCGCTGCCTACAGATGTGCCTGCTTTTGTCTTCGCATGAGCTTTAGATACGTAACGTACGTTCGCGACGCAGCACGTATGTGCAGACAGCGTATAGTTATGTATGCACGTACATGTGGTGGTGTAGGCTGTGTTTATGTACATAGTACTAGTTTAAGGTAGGTAGGTATGAGAAGGTTGCAGAAGTTTTATTTCTTCGGCGGATTTGGAACTTTGGCGCTGCTGCAGCTTTGCTGTGTTGAAGCAGTGAAGCAGTTTGTTATGTAATGTATAGCTAGCGGTAACGACTGCTTTAGCTCAAGAGTCAATCCTCGCTCTGTCAGAGCGCGAAAAGCGAGACGTCTTCTTTCTTCTTCTCCATCTGCTTCTCCACTCCTCCGGCGTTCATCGCCTTTCATCATCACATTGTCTTTGCCAAGGCTTTGCTTACGAATATTCAGTGTTGGGCTAAAAGCCTTCGGTGTGTCCAGAAGTTTTCGCGCAGCTCTCTCGCGGCCTTATCAGCATAACTGCAGCCAATCTGTTGTCGTCCCGGCACGCAACTCCTTATCACTTCTGGGAGTATAATGGCGGCTCTTCAGCAGTTGGCACATTCCTTGAAGCTGGCGGGTAAGCGGAAGGTGCAAGATAAGCAGCCCCCTTCGTCGCATGCTGTTCGAGGTGCCACCACCATCACAATGACGGCAACGATTGCTGCTGCCACACAAACGCCGTTAGTTCCACCGTCGAACATTGAAAATAACGTTGCTCAGCGCGCGGCTGTGGAATCAAATGGAGTTGCGAAGCAGCAGGGAGGAATGGCTGCTGCTCGATTTCATCAACGAGGCCTAGTTGCGGAGGCTCCCAACAATATCTTGCCATCAATGTTCGCTGAAGAGTACGCAACCTTAGTTTGTGACGCCACCACAACCACTGTTACAAGTCTGGAACAGGAAGATGGTGAAATGGTGATAACGGCAGTTGAGGGAGACATGGTCAGAAAAAACGCCTCTGACATCAATATGTCCCATCGTGCATATGGTGACAGTTCAGCCCGAAAGACCAGTGGACCATCTCATTACCTGCAACAGCAACGAATGGTCCAACAGCTAAAACAAAGACAGGGCTCTCTTGGTCATTCTGCAAAGGAGCTCAGTCACAGCGGTCAACAACACACTGAATTGGCAAAACAGGCACTTGGCAAGCCTCCAGTTGAAGCACTCGACAAGGTTGCAGAGTTGAGGTTTGTACTTTTCTGCGGTTGGGCAAAAAAGTTGAGTGCCTGTTAGCATTCTAGAGTACTAATTTCTGTGCATCATCACTTGCAGCCTTCACAGCCACTTTCCACTTTCGTATTTGATGAAGTTACGATGTGAGGTGGGTGGGCGTGCGTGCGTGGGTTGCTGGGTGGGCGAATGCCAGCTTCTTGGGAGGCGTTGATGCTTAAGAGAAGCATTTTACACTGTCTACGAACTTTGGCGCTGAAAAGTGCATTCACTTTGCGCAGTGCGGTTGTAGGTATTGCTTGGGAATGATGCACAATGGTGGCTCTGGCTGAAGTTGCGTTTCCCTATAAACTGCTATATGGTGGCGTTATTGCAGCTCCACCAATGCAAATGCTGGAGTTGCAGCCTACTCATCTTCTCATTCCGCCATATTACCCCCACCATCTCCATCGCCTTCCACTGCTTCAGCAAATTACTTCAACTTCCACCATCACCGTCATTATCCAAAGCATGATCCGCAGCGACGATACACTCAGGCCATTGTACCGCCAATGGTGCACAGGGTACAGAGGGACATAGCCACATCACGGCGATGGTCCGGGTCCTCAGGAACTCTTGGTGGTGGCCGCAGTAGCTCATCCAAAGGCTCAACAGAGCAACAGCAGACATTTCCCACCACTTCTTCCAGCATATCAAATTCTACATCATCCGCAGCAGATGGTTAGCTTCCAGATTAGGCACCCTGTACCAGTCTACATTTATTTACGTGTCCTTATTACTATTTATTTTTTTGCTAGGTACACTACGTTGTAGAGTGCTTCTTTGGAAATGTACCTTGAACACCTTTTTTATGGTCCAGCAGCCGTTTTCCAAACATATTGAGACTTCCGCATTACGTTGCTGACCAGTTTAAAATTTAACCCCTCCTGTATGCTGAGATATAGCTGCTGGTAGGCCCAAATTGCCCCTCACGTGCCCGCCACTTTTTTCAAAAGTTCTTACCATCATTCTACTCCATTTTCTTCACAGATTTCGATTTGGGGCATGCCCCTCCGATATTTTGATGAATACACCATGATATAGCCCAAAAAGGGGTAATTTTGGCTAATTTGATCATTTTCGTCAATTATTTATCAAAATATCGAAGGGGCATGCCCCAAACCGAAATCAGCGAAAAAAATGGAGTAGAATGATGTTAAGAACTTTTGAAAAAAGTGGCGGGCACGTGAGGGGCAAATTGGGCCTACCAACAGCCATATCTCAGCATACAGGAGGGGTTAAATTTTGAACTGGTCAGCAACGTAATGCGGAAGTCTCAAATGTTTGGAAAACGGCTGCTGGACCATAGAAAAGGTGTCCAAGGTACATTTCCAAAGAAGCACTCTACAACGTAGTGTACCTAGCAAAAAAATAAATAGTAGTCATGTAAGTTCGATGAAGATCCTGCTCTTTTGCGGGAAGACTGCAACTCTTTGCTATGTTTTGGTTGGCTCCTTGCCTGGACTGGGAATTTTGGGGCAGCTGTTGTATGAGCTGTATTGCGTTTGTAGCTGGATGCGCAGCAGTAAGATATAGGACAGCTCTTCTAGGTGCCGAAGGTTCTGTAGCCTCTCTTATGGTGCAATATTTTTTAGCTGCAGATTCCGCAATTTAGTCGAAAAGAAAGCGCTGCACGTGCGTGCACCCGTACAGTTTGGCTTGGTTTTGAATCCAAGCGGCTGCATTGTGTAACATACAGTGGTTTCTTACATTGCACTCAGTTCCTTAGGAATCTTTCTACTGAAGCTGTTCAAGCTATAGCTCGCATTTCAAATTTGTCCACTGCACTGTGAAGCAGTGAGCTTTTTCACTCTGCCTTTGCCGCAAGATGCAGCACCACCACCGCTCCTCCTTTTCTCTTCCAATGCAGCTGCAATAGTATGAGAGGCTTCTGACTTGTCTTGTCTTGGACTGTTGGGAAGAGTAGCTGGAACAAACTTTTTCAAGTGTTTGACTGTGTAAATGTACATTACTGTACATCTTTCCAATTGCCGCTTCTTCTCCCGCGTCTGTTTCCCTCGTTCTTTTTCTCACATCCAGCAGCGGCGGATATTTTCCAACCTTTGTTGCTGTGTGCTCCTTTCCGTATGAGCGGCAAAGGTTTTTTGCACTGTAGGAGTTATTTTGCGGAATAGTCATGCTCAAAAAAATTTATCCTGGATTGTGAGTATTGAGATGATGATGACCACTGACTTGCGACAATGGTCATGTTGGCGGCATTATTGGCTATTTTCGAGCAATGGCCGCTCATTCTACTGGCCGCCATCACTTTGGCGGTTTACTGTGCTAGGGATCAGCAGGCAGTTGCAGTGACCACTGGTACTGCAGCTAGAGCTGGTAGCGGTAATGGTAATAGTGGTGTAGCTGCAGCTGCATCTTCTGATGGAACCACTGGATCTCTTCATTCCGTTGCTCAAGAATGGCGCACTTGTTCATCTTCACCTAATGATGATGCGTGTATTGCAAAATCGTGTCAGCGAGAGGAGAAGGAGCAGCTGCCCAACTGTTTTAGTATGTCCCCGTGTGCGAATCATAGGCAGCATACAACAACTGAGACTGCAGACAGTTCAGAGAACAAAGCTAAATGTTTCTTACCATACGTAGTGCTTGATAATCGTGGTAGCTAGCTATCTTCTCTATGTGCAATGTGTCGTTTATTTCTGATAAGTACGTACCTATGCACGTTTGGTTGTGGTTACTTTTTGTTTCCCAACATTGTATGTCGTCTCATTGTGACACTGACTGACAATGGCAATTTGATGTGAAAAAAACGTGTGAGTGTGTTGCAGGTAAGAGTCTTTTGAAGAACAAGGAAGGCCCGCCGACCAGCACCATCAAGGAATCGTCAGAGTCCTCGCAAACACTAGATGACCAAGATGGAGATAAATGTAAGCAGCAGTGCGCCTCTAATTCATAAATGTCTGTTTTTGACACAGTTGAAATAGAAATAACGTTATATAGCGCACCCAACAATATACTTAGTAGGACATATTTAGAACTTAGAGTTCGCTCATACGGATGCTACGTGGGCAGGTTGCATTGAGATGTCAGGCGCACTACAGATTATGTCGCTTTAGCTACGCTCCTCCCGATACTTACAGTACAAGCACCGCATACTTCTCTGGCTTCCTTTAGTTTCCTTATGTACGTACGTACGTAACGTAGGTATGGTTTTTATTGGGTAGGGTTATCGGTGTCGCTTTTGGTTGCTTTCACACTTCGCAATGCCAGAGATTTGATTCTTCTTTTCCGGACCTGTCATGTCACACGCACGTACTTGGAGGTGACAATGTTGTGTTGTGTACGTTCCCAAATTTTCAAAACCTGTCAGCCTAGTTTTTCATTCAGCGCTGTTTCTGTTTCATTTTGTCTACTGAGTTCCTTCAATTCATATTTGCTCTGTCGCCTTTGTGTTATGCTTTACGCACTGCCGTGCTGTCAAGTGACTTCTAGTTACGTTGAAGAGAAGAAGCAGATGTTGCTATGCATGTCCATGATCTGAACGTGTGCGCCCTGCCCTGTGATAAAGCTGGACGGTATGTAAACGAGACTTAGATGAGACTTTGTGGATCTGACAGATGGCAACAGCTGCCGTTATTGTCAAGAATTGTGCCATAGGTAAAGTATCACGTGGACAGGTGCTGCTGGCTGTTGTGCGAGGTGAAATTGCTATCTTACGAACTTCAGTTTGGGACTTTGATGGGTTTTGTTTTCTATTCGTTCCTTTCTTCACTATTTTATCTTGTCGTTCATGTGTGCATACTGTCTTCTCTTGCCTCAAGGTCAAGCAATAATACTTTACTACTTCTGATACAACTGTAGCTGAATATGGGTTGGGTCTCTGTGAGTCATCAGACGTATAGACTAATGCTAAAGTGAGTTGGCTGTGAAAGCAAGCGGGCGGTCTCTCTCTATCTGCTTCTCTTCTGTGTAGCTGGGACCAATCTGAAGCACGAGAACACAGTGGTGCACGTGGAAGGAGGTGCGGGGGCGTCCACGCCGACGGCAGCTGCTGCAGCAGTGATTGGTGGCGCTGCAGCCGTCGACCAAGGACGATCTGCAGGTGCGATCATTGGAGCCGCTGCTGCTGCTGCTCACGCGACGACGACGACGACAACTACTGCTCCGACCTCCACTACCGCTACTGCTGCTGCTGCCACCAACCTCTTACTTGCCTCTTCTGCAACACAGTCGCCTCGTAAACACTACCTGGCTTCTTTTGGTGCTGTGGTGAGCTGCTAACCCCTATGGCTTTTTCAACTAACAGCTTTCTTGTTGTACTAATTCGTCCATTGCAACAAGGGTTTGTTGTCGTCGTCCGTCGTTCCCCGTGAGTAGTAGCTGCAGCTGACACATCGGCGATCTAACTGTTGTAACATAACTGTGAGCTTACTGGAATGTTGTATATACGAACGTACTGTACTTGTACAGCTGAATGACTGCAATGTGATGTCTGTCATTGTATCGTGATGTCTAGTTTAGTACCTACCGTGCACGTTGGACACTTCTTATTGTACGCGCTACACAGTTCGCACATAACTTCTTCGCTATTCTTCGTTTTCAATGGACAGTGCATGAGAATAAGAATTACACTCACCCTATCATGCCCACTCACACTTGCGCTAATTGGCCGATCACGCATATCGCAGGTGATAGAACACGATACTGGCCGTTTAAACCTCTTCATGTGATATGTGCATCGTTCACTATGCAGCAGGTGAAATTAAAGCGGCCAGTTGGTAAGCAAGCGCGCCTGGCGTGTAGACTTTTCATGGATGAAGCTTTACGCAGCAAATTAGGCCGAGTTAGCAATAGTCTCATTAGTGCCCATGCTGAGCTATTGAGCTTTATTGTTGTGAACGCACTCTGGTAGGCCCCTTTGTTAGATTAAGACGTGCCGTGCATTCATTGTTTCCTCTAATCTCTACTGTAACTTCTGGAATTGCTGTTTCTTATCTCTTTTTGAGTGTTGTGCGTATGATTGTGGGTTGACTGGGCCAGTTTGATTAGCGTGCTAAAATGTGTCAGTTGTGGCTAACCCGTATGCTTTATGTTTCAGCGCAGAAGCAGGAGATTCTCCGCGTGACGCAGCAACTGCTCGACGCTATCTCATATGGCGACTACGATACATACACGTGAGCCGGCTATGCATCATACAGTACATAAATATTTGTATGCACATGTTCTACGTACTGATTGCACAATGTCCCTGGCTGTGTTATGTGAGAACATGGATGAGTTTATGCGTTTTTGCTATACAGGAAGCTGTGCGATCCGAATATCACGTGTTTTGAGCCGGAAGCACTTGGAAACTTGATTGAAGGCATGGAATTTCACAAGTTCTACTTCGATAACTGTAAGTTATGGTAATTACTTAGCCTGTGTTGAACTTTGTCGCTTTTTGTTACTCTATGCAGCAGGCGCACTGTACGAATGTAGTGCGTGTACCTATGGATGTATGTACATACGTATGCCTTATGTACCTTAGCACGTAGTGCGGGTTGTTATTTTCAGCGTCTCCGCAGTCGAGAAATTCGAAGAGCCTTCACACCACGATCCTCAATCCACACGTCCACATTCTGGGCGAGGATTCGGCATGCGTTGCCTACGTTCGCCTCACACAGTTCATGGACAAGTAAGTATGTGTTATGTGCGTGCCACCTGTGCGCTGTGAGTGTGTGTGATGTGGGATGGCGTGACGTTGCAGGCAAGGTCAAGCGCGGACACGCCAAGCGGAGGAGACTCGAGTGTGGCAGAAGAAGGAGGGCAGAGGCTGGCAGTGCGTCCATCTGCATCGCTCCGGAGCTCCCTCCTCCACCGCCGTTCCCTCTCCCCAGCCCGGACCCTCATTCTACTAAAAGCTTCTCTCTTCCTCATGCTAGCTCGTGTTTCAAGTGTATTAGCTTGGTGGTCCACGACTATGTATGTGCGAAACGATGTTTGCTTGAATCTGCATTGCACAGCGATGAGAGAAGTGACTGAGAACGACGGTATGTGTGTTAGCGTTGTGCGTCTGGTTTTGCTTGTGCTTTGTAGCTATTTTCACTGCATATTGATTACTGACCGGCTTTCCTTAACGTATTGTTGTGTGGTCAGATCGGATGTATGTATGTATGTACAGGAAAACTGTTATACTTTAGTGCAGGTAGGACAATTTTATTATGGCAGACGAAGCGTGTCATAGTCAGTTGATTTGAAGTGATAGACCGTGCTGCGAGCAGTATGGGTATTTGGGATTCGGTGTGCGGAATTTTGCACTGTCCGAAATTGCTGCAAGCTACCCTACTGATAAGCTAGGTAGTATCACGTGCCACAGAAATGACAGTGACAAGCTTCGTTTCTTGTGTCGTCTAACGTTCGCTCCAATAGTAGTAGGTAGGCTAGTTACGTTTCTACTTTTGGTTGGTGATACGGTTTTGTTGACACGTAACCCTTGTTTGTGATCGAAACTTTTGTACTCTCGAACGTGGATTACTGTAGGTCCCGTTATCTTTGCTGTACACACTGCAAGACGTATATTACCCTTGATTGGAGGGAGGAATTGATAGATGAATGAGGGTATGAGTGTCACATTGTAGTGACTGGGGTTGTGGTCCTTTTCCTCATGGCGATTCTTTTGTGTGCTGTTTTGTAGTTTGTTTGTACCATGATGTACGTATATTTGTTGAGCATGATAGTCAATTGCGACATATTTTGTTGTGAGAACAATTTTAGGCTATACATTCATATGTAAGTTAGTAATGTACTGTTTACTTTGCCCGGTATTTATACGCCGGCTTCTGTGGCGCGAGACTTTTAGTCTGATATGATATGATAGATATGATTTTATGTTAGTTGCAGTTTTTTGCTACCAGTTTTGGGTCGGATGCAAGAAAATGCACAGTAGTTGTTGTTCATTAGATTATTTTGTCAGGCAGGTTTTATGTGCTTCTTAGTTGCTTGCTTTAGGTACGACATGAGAGATCGTATTATTATTTTTTTACTGTTCCTGTTGTGTATGGCTTTTGGCTAGGGTGATCGTAGGGCAGTTTTTCACATTTTTAAATGTTTTTTGGTAAGGTCCCGAAGTTCTACAGGGTGTCTCAGAATAAACCATCCACCTTTCCGTGCACGTAATCTGGAACCACGCCTTAGATTTTCATACGGTTTTTTTCTATTTTGTAGCCAAGGCTTCAACTGAGATGTGTACAAAATTTCAGCTCAATAGGCCCACTGGAAGCTGCTGAAACACCTTCTTTCTCCGGCGGTCAAAAAACGAGGGTTTTTTTCGAACTGGTAGTGACGATTAGGGGTCTTCTGTGCATGGTCTAACTTAAAATTTGTCTCGTAATGAAAAAAGATGTCCCAAAATGCTAGGAAATGTGTATCTCATGCATTAGCCCCAGTGCCAGCATAGCAAACGCATGGAACAGGGTATCTTGAAAAATTAAGACCGAAATTTTCCTCAATACTAAAGAAAAACGCCGATTTTGAGCTTCGGGATTCAAACCGTCGCAATTTCTGAAGTATGTGGACCAAATAGCTGAAATTTTGTGTACAGATCTCAATTGAAGCCTTGGCTACAAAATAGAAAGGACCGCATGAAAATCTAAGGTGTGGTTCCACAGTTACATGCACGGAAAGGTGGATGGTTTATTATGAGACACTCTGTATTTATCGGACCGCCGTAAAGTGGTCTATTTTATTCCAATATGTCACACTTTTCTTGACATAGTGCCTATCGTTTCAATTTTCCTTGGCACGTTGAAGCACATACTGTATGTACGCTAATAGTGATTTCTTTGTGGCATATAGGCCTACGTACGTAGATGTTCTTGTGATTATCTATGTCCAATATGCTCGCCGTGGAAAGGCAAGAGATGGATTGGATTGGAACTGATGCGCGATTATTCGCCGCTACCTACCTTTTCCTTTTCATCGCTGGCTAAGTACCTAAGTAGTATTTCTTTCGAAGTTCCGTCATATGCGCTGAAGCAATTTATTTGCGCTGGTGTTGGTGTGGTAATAAGTGCTTGCTACTCTCAAATAACTCTGCTCTTTGTTTCTCCCTAGCGTGCGGTTCGTGTGTACGTACACTGTAAGTCAGGATGTGGAGAAATTGTGCTGTATTGTATGTATATTGTATGTGGTTGAATTGTGTCGTACGAATACTCAGATAAACATGTTCTTTATCTTTGTAAGCTTGGTCTTGATGCAGTCCAAACGATGCGGAATATGCATCTGGCGTGTTGAGGCTGAAGCAAGGACAGCGACCAAGTAGGTTCGTATATACGACTCGGTCGTATGTCGTTACGTGCTTTTGCGAGTCGTATACGACCGACGTCGCATGTGCGGTGCGACTTTTGAGGGTCGAATATAGGAACAAAATTTTGTTCACTTATGCGACCGTCCGCCGTACGTACGACTCGCTATGGTCGCATATACTGCATGACGATGGTAATCGGTATATAGACATACAGGTTTGACCCATTAGAAAAGATCAGTTTGGTGTCGGCGTGATCTCTAAGCAGAATTTATTTTTGATATAGCTGGGTGGACGATCAAGAGCGTGCTTAACAATTTTGGCGCTCCGTAGTAATCTTAGTAAATCTGGCATTTCTATACAAGAATAGCAACCGGCTTTTTTGACCCTCTTTCAAACACTATTGCTATTCTTGTTTAGAATGTCAGATTACTACGGAGCGCCAAAATGGTCAAGCACGCTCTTGATCATCCACCCAGCTATAATAGTGTGATCACTCCCCCCCCCCCCCAGCACAAAAGTCACAGTAGCGAAAAAAATCCACTCTCTCTCTTGACCCATGATTTAGATTAGCCGTTTGAGGGACATCGCGTCCCAAAACGAGGGAAGACTATGGTATGTATGTACGTAATAAAAACGAAGCCGACGATGCTCAACCACCCATGGGCCGCCTCCAGGCTGCCCACGGTTCGCTGCGCATCATCGGCTTCGTTTTTACTATGTACATACGTATCGTAGTCTTCCTTTGCTTCGGGACGCGATCACGTGATTTTCCTCAAATGGCTGATCTTTTCGAGGGGACAAAAGTGGATGATGACAACGTGACGGTTACCTGCCAGATGTGAGCGGAAGGAAGAAAACAAAGAAGAATTGTATTGCGAAATGCAAGTAGAAGGACAGATCGCGTTGATTCCATCTGCTTGAAATGAATAGAAAGCAACAAGACCAGCAGAAGACCAATAAAAATTATATTCATGCCACGTTTTTCTCCATGAAATACTCACAATTCTTTGTTTTCTTCCTTCCGTTCACATCTGACAACCATCGCGTTGTGGTCTTTGTATTGTTTTGCTGGCAATTACATCATTATAACTTTTGGTCGCTGCGGGACTGGTCAGTGGTCAGTCACACCAAATAATTGCTATCTATTCTGATGGGTCAAACCTGGAACTTGATTTGATGTTTTTTGTTTGGCCAGGGCCAGAGAGATTGATAAGCTCAAGGTGAAATCGGAGGAAATGGATGCTGTTGAAGCTTCTGCTGTTTTGGCGCCGGACCCTCCTGAACCAGAAGAAGGGGAGATTCTGGAAGAAGGAGAACTGGTTGAGGAGGAAGAAGAAGGAGAAAGTGGAATCAAGGGCGCAGCGTCAAATGCCGCTGAACCTGAAGCAGCGACGTCTACTGCCGCTAACATCGCAGATTCTAGCGCAGGTGGTGGTATCAGTTCTCAAGAAGTTGCGGGAGATGGAACAAATAAGGTGGTGGAAGAGCCGAACGTGGAAAATAAGGATGCAAATCCGCCTGAGCCAATGGAACAAGATGCAGAAAAAGAGGCTGAGGTTGAGGAAAAAGAATCGGCTGCTTGTGCTGATGATGAGCCAATGAATATATTTGAAAAAATTGGTGGAGGAACGCAGGTAGCTGAAACTACTGAAGAAAATGCAAAGGAAGAGGAAGGAGAAAAGGCTAAAGAGGAGGAAGAAGAGAACAACTGGAGTCATCCTGGTCAAGACGGGACAGTGGTGAACAAATTGCGTCGCAGCGAAAGAACTGTAAAGAAAAAGGCGTCAGCGGATGAATCTAGCAACGGTACATGCACCTACATAATTTCATGCCGCGTCCAGATAAGCGCCGTACGTCTGTTTGTCCATGGCTGGTCACGCCATTGCATTGCGTTTGCACAGCGTACGTCGAACATACATACCACGTCGCCTATCTGAATGCGGCTTTATGCAGTTTACCTTTTTCGGCTGAGAGGTGTCAAATTTCTTGCTGCTCCGACTGCATTTGATTCCTTGTTCGCATCACTTGACTTGTAAATGTGAACTCTTGTTCACATTGCTACGTACCACGTTACAGTCCATCCAGCGAGAGTTTTTTCCGGGCCTTTGCCCGTGCTCCGTAATTTACATGTACTTTATTGGAATAGAAATACGTCAGACCAGGAGAAAAAAGCCGCGGTTGTGTTATGCGCAGGGACTAAACTTTCCATCGATGGTCTATTATGACTATGAGTAGCATGCTTTATTCATGTCAGATTTGTTTGCAGATTCTACCTCCAGATGGTGCAGGAATGAGGGTCGCAATTTGGATCGTCAATTGCGACAGTTGTCTTTCCAGAATCCTGGTCCAGCCAATCAACTTACTGAACAACCGACGCGTCGTTCCAGTAGAACGAAGAAAAAGAGACAGGCGCTCAACGGTAATGTGCGCAGATTCCTTTCTTGGGTGGAGGGGGCAGTGTACGTACACATCGACACGAATCGCTTCGATAAAGCTTATTATGGTGGAAAAAATCAATAGCTCCCCTTAACTACTGAATCTGTCTCCCTACAAAGTGGTTCTGTCCCCTCATGCAGATATTCACGTAATATACGTATGCGTAGGCGCATACGCTGCCTATTACTTGCTCTTTGTGCCTGCCTGTAGAATAGGGAGGGGGCCTTGTGATACCGACCTTGCTATGGACTGATCTTTACAGTTGATGCCAATGCTTACTGGTGTATAGGTGAGGGAAACAATTCTGATGAGGAGGACAGGAGCTATTCTGGCGTGGGTCACACGGCGCGCGGCACGTTCATATCGGAGGATGGCTACGAGCGAGACTTGTGCGATTGTCTGGACTTGGACTGTCTCACCGGCTGCTTTCTGCCCTGCGAAAAGTGCGGCTCGAACAAGTGCGGTCAGACGTGCAGACAGCGTCGCAAATACTTCTTCAAGCGCGTACTCACCGAAGGAAGCAACCACGTAGCGTACAACCCGTGCATACGACATTCCAAACACAAATAATGGCGCGTTCACCAGACGTCCGTACGGACGTACGTCCGACGTATCTATATACATGAATCGTGTACTCCTAAATACGTCGGACGATCTAGGAGTACATGGTTCATGTATGTAGATACGTCGGACGTACGTCCGTACGGACGTCTGGTGAACGCGCCATAAGAGTTGGACAATATTGAACCATAATGTTCTCTTGCAAATGGAGGCCCAATGTTCCTTGGTACGGACGGTACTGCATGTATCAGGTTGGTTCTTGCTCTATCTTGGTGGCAATAAATGTTTTCTGAGAATCAATGTTTGTTTATTTTTGATCCTGATGATACGGAGGTGTCCTTGGCACGCGGAAGTTATCTTCAGACATAATCTTTTGTCGATATGTCCTTGATTTCTCGCGTATTTGTGTTTTAAAAATGTACTACGTACTATATAGGCAGGCGGTGTAGGAACTTCGTACGGTGTCATTGCGCATGGGTTGCTGCATTGTGTACATTGTTTTGTTAGGGAGTGAGTGATGCCTGAAGGCAGCAGTGGTTGGCTGAGGCGCGTGGTGTTGCTATGGTTGGTGCTGCAGAATTCGGGTCACGTGCTGCTGGTGCGCTATTCCCGTTCGCGCCAGGTGCCGCACATGTTTCTGGCCAGTTGCGCCGTCTTCTGGACCGAAGGCGTCAAGCTTCTCATCTGCCTCTGCGCCGTCTCTTACGAATCTGGCGGCTTCCTCAAGTAAGCACCCAATCTAAGCTGTATGCAAGCAAATTCTACATGAGGTAGGGAATGAATATGCTGAATAATTCTTCCTTCTACATGAGGTAGGGAATGAATATGCTGGTAGGTTGTTTAGAGCAGATGAAGAACTACTGCCTGTGTTTTGCTAGATCCATGGAGAAGGCAGGTATTGTGATGTCTTTTTTCCAGGTGTTTATCTTCTCTATACCGGACCATTGTGCTGCAGCCGATGGATACAGCCAAAGTGTGTGTTCCATCTCTGCTGTATACTCTACAGAGCAACCTGTTCTACCTCGCCGCGTCGCATTTGGAAGCCGCCACTTTCATGGTAATGAGTGGCAGTGGCTGTGGTAGGATTATATTATGTACAGTAGAAGTAGCAGTACACATTCGTTGCATGTGGCGTACCACGTAATCGCATGCGAAAGCAAACAAGCGATGAGATTACACAAACCACAAATGTTGTTTCGAGCATAGCTGCGCTTAGGCGGACGCATGCTCATTATTCTCGCTTACGCTTTAGCTCGCAGGTTTTGCAGCAAGCAGTGTGCAACCTGTTTTGTTCCAGGTGACATGTCAGCTGAAAATCTTCACCACTGCGCTGTTCGCCGTTCTCCTACTTCGTCAACCGCTGTCCGGTCGGCAATGGGGTGCTCTTTTCCTTCTCTTCATCGGCATATGCCTAGTACAAGCGAACGAGCAGCACTCGCAGGCTGGCGACGGAAAGCGACTGGAGCGGCCTCTTCTCGGCTTTCTCAGCGTCTTTGCCGCTAGTCTTCTGTCTGGCTTCGCTAGCGTGTACTTCGAGAAGATTCTCAAGGGTTCCGCGCCGGTTAGCCTCTGGATGCGAAATGTGCAGTTGTCAGTCTGCGCTCTTCCTATTGGATTGTTGGGCGCGTGGATTAAGGATGGTCCGACGTTGAGGAGAGAAGGCCTCACCTATGGCTTTGATGCGGTGGTGTGGTGTACTGTTGTGTGGTACGCGGTGGGCGGTTTGTCGGTGGCGGTGGCGATAAAATACGCGGATAATATCGCCAAGAACTTCGCCACATCCGTCGCCATCGTGCTGAGTACGGCGGCTTCCGTGTTGCTCTTTCAGTTTCGTCTGTCTCCGGCCTTCCTCCTGGGTGCCGGCCTGGTTCTCGTCTCTGTCTTCCTCTACTCCGCCTCCGCTCTCAAGCATTCGTCGGATTCTGGGGCCGAGATATCGAACAGGGGAGTCCCTGAAACATTCAAAGGGGCACCTAGTACTACTGATCGGGTTCAGGGATAAAGTAGTACAAATGAGATTGAGCTGAGCTTATGTCGCATGCCATATTCCATGCACTTGCATTTCACTTATTTATGTAGGCGTATGTTCAATCAAACTTTTATTTGGCAGCTATAACTGTGCATCGTTTTTGTTCGTAACTGTTTCAACCGTTTTAAAAATGTCTAATTGTCTTACTGTGGAGGTATATTGGCTTCTTATCATGGATCTCAGCGGCATGACCACTTATCAAATTGTGCCAAAAGGAGTTGCTTGTCTTCCTTACTTTTGTCATTGTTTCTGTCTGTGTAGATAAGATTCTGTAATTTTAAAATAAAAAGGTTGCTTCAGTGACTGTCGGTTTCTTGGGAAGCTATGGCGGTATTCATGAACCGTGAGCTACTTTGTCACATCCGTTATCGATGTCTACGGGTCATTATTCTGTTTGATGATACTTATAGTTGTGGGGATCTTCAGCATGGCACTGGTTAGAAGGCTGTGGGATGGAGGCTAGCAGCCAGAAGAAGGGACTGCAAGCTTTTGCGCCCTACTCTGACAATGACGAGCTTTATTCTCATAGAGATGCAATGCATAGAAGCTCAGCTGACCGTCTGCCCCGCGAGGACGATATGCGACTGAAAAACGTGGAAATTGTTATTAACCGGAGCAGCGGGGCAGGTAAAATAAGGTGCAAATTGTACTTTTTTAGTGGCGTGCAGTGAGTGAGTAGGCGGCGTTCAGCTATTTTAGGCGACGCCCGATGTTCCGACAGGAGAGTACCGCACAGTAACAATATGGACAACCGTGGACATATTTGAGCGTAGGTTGTTTTGTCTGGATGCGACATCATGCCAATCGTCAAGGATAATTGTGTAGATAGGTTACTGCGGGGCAAACTCGGCCACATACACGTCTTTCAACTTGCTCTTTCAGCAAATGATGAACCAAATACTAAATAGCTCATTTGAAAGAGGAGAGTTCAATAATCAATTGTTATAATATTGTTTCAATCGGTCCATTGAGTTGCTAAGACATGCAGCCCTGAAAGTATGATGGCCGGATTTTTTGTAGGTGCGGCTGCTTACCTCAAGTACGTGAGCCTGGTTGTGCTAGTGGTACAGAACGCAGCGCAAGTGCTGCTCATCCGCTATGCGCGTACTCGACCCAAAGAAGACATGTTCCTCTCTACGTCTGCCGTATTCTGCACTGAAATTCTGAAGCTGCTTGCTTGCGTTGTCATAGTGGCGATACAGGAGAAGAGCATTACAAGGTTACGTGAGCGTGTTCGCTGTGTGTGGCCCCTCCCCTATTTTCTTGGTGCTTCGCAGTTGTCACAGATGATAGTGTTTAGGTATGATATAGCGATTTTTTGTAGGTGTATGCTGATGATATTTGACCAAATCGTAGGTCAACCGTTGGATACGTTGAAAGTGTGCGTGCCTTCTATCATCTACACCATTCAGAACAATCTCCTCTACGTCGCTGTGTCTAATCTCGCCGCCGCAACTTTCATGGTATCGCACTGCAATACTGTATAGAATAGTACACAATGGTAGTATGTACTGTATATAGAAAGAAGAGTTCGGTCACTGTTCTTTCTTTTCTTCAGGTGACGTATCAGCTGAAGATACTGACTACAGCGGTGTTCTCTGTGATAATGCTTCGTAAACCTTTGAGTCGCTGGCAATGGGTGGCTCTGCTGCTTCTTTTCGTCGGTGTCTCCATAGTTCAACTGCAAGAGCGGAAGAAGAGTAGCGAAAGCGGCGTTGCTTCTGCTACTGTTGGCTCTGCTAGAAACGGTAGTATGCCGCCTTCTCCAGTGCTAAAAGCAGCACAGAGTCCGACGTTGGGCCTCGCATGTGTTATCATTGCCTGCATACTCTCTGGCTTCGCAGGGATTTACTTTGAGAAAATACTGAAGGGATCAGAGGTAACCTATGTATGTATACTTTATACTAGAAATGTACATGACTTGACACTGCAGTATTTATCAGTGACGCCGTGTTGTACGTATATCGACCGTAGTGTACTATTTTTTGAAGAATGGGAAATTGTGGTGGTGTTCCAGGTGAGCGTATGGATGCGTAATATTCAACTGGCAGTGCTCAGTATTCCCATTGCCTATGTGATGATGGAGGCGAAGGACGGAGCTACGATTAGGCAGAAAGCGGACGGTCTGTTACACGGTTACGATGGCCTGGTGTGGACAATTGTGGCGGTGTACGCCTTGGGCGGATTGACGGTGGCAGTTGTGATAAAGTACGCGGACAATATTCTCAAAGGCTTCGCCACTTCCGTCGCTATCATCGTCAGCTGTGTGATCAGCGTCTATTTATTCGGATTTGAGCCGAGTGGTCAGTTTGTATTCGGCACGACATTGGTCATCGCCAGCATATACCTTTACTCCAAATACCCGCCGCTCAAACCTCCTGCGATGTTGCCTACCACTGCCGCATCTTCCGATGGAAAGCTGAAGCAAGTGGCTGTCGGATCCTTGAAGGGATAAACTCGCTTTATGTGGGGGATTTGCAAAGGTGGTGTAATAATGGATTTCTGAATCCGAATGCCACAAGTGCGATCTCCGTCCACTTTACAGGAATAATACAGCCCGTGCGTATAATGTCTACCGAGTTACTGACATCTATCTGTAAACTTGTGGACCTAGCTTTTTATCATACAATATTACGGTCCACATCTTACACACGTTCATGAACATTCAGACGGTTCACACGTCTTCACACACAGCCATTTTTACGCCACGGACTGTATTATGTCCTCTTAGCATTGCGCACATATCACAAAAGCTCTCGTAGAATCTTGGACTGGGCAGACTGTGGATGAGTTAGAATTTTTAGGCATCTACTGCTACTAGAGGCATGTACACTGTACATACGATATGTTCGCTCTGTTGTGCGTTCTGTATATTTATATATATAGGTACCTATACTTGACTTGACTTGACCTATGTTTTGTCAGACGCTCAAAACTCCAGCTGCGCTACGTACCTTTTCTTGCTTGTCTGCAGCGTAATATTCGCGTGCTTGTCTGAGTCTGTGAGTGAGCTTGGTGGGGTGCCTCACGTTGTGTTGCAATACAGATTGCCAAGGATAGTTGTGTACTGTACACGTGCCTCACGTTATTTTGCAATAGATCGCCAGGGATCGTTGTGTTCTGTACAAGTACGTACGTACTAAAGCTGTTGTTTATTCTAAGGGCATGAGGACATTTGAACATGAACAAGCTGTCTGTGATAGATAAGCCATGACCTGTGATGATTGCACGACAAGGAATGATATGATAAATTATGTGCACAGCACAGATACAAGGAACGTTGATGCATCAGTCATCAACATCAACCCAATCACTACCACAGTCTCACAATTGCAAAGCTGACTGACGCATATTCGGGTACGTAGGAATATGTATGTAGGTTCCCTACTTCATTTGACTGATACATAAATTGTGAATCCAACAATAATGAAGAGAAAGGACAAAATCAAAAGAAGCAGCGCCCGGTTCTGTATCAGCCTATAAAAGAAAATCATTTTCAACGTAAGAACAAACAAGACAAGTCACGTAGATATTCAGCTTTGGCTTTCGATACCGATTGATCATTCTGCCTAAGACTTTGCTGCTTTGTCCAAGATCTTCTTCAGCTTCTCTCAGTCGCTCCCTCGATCTTTCGATTGTCCCTCGCTGTGTGTCCAGATTGGTCAATATCTCCGCTCCAATCTGCAGCATTCATCAGCTTATACGCATAATCTTAGGCCGCGTTCAGCTAAGCGACGTGCGTACATCGTACGTTCGACGTACGTATATCCGACGCACACCCGAAAACCGAAGAACAGCATCGCAAAGGGGCTTCGTACGTACGTCGACGTCACTTCTGAACGCCGCACTATGCGTATGTGTAAGAATAGGTGTTATCTGTAATACCAGGACTCCATAATAGAGGAGAACTGAAAGTGTCAACAAAGAGCGCGCGCAGAGCTATGCCCGATAAGCGCCCCCAACTATAGGAACGCCCACCGACCACTGCTTTTTGAATCTGCACATTTGTTCCTTCTGGTGGGCGCTTGAAACTCCCCTCAATCGTCTCGTCACATTGGTCAATCACTTGCGCAACCGACGCGTCGTTTGACGTCAGTTGCGCAACTCCCACATGTCGGTTGCGCAACTGGTTGACCACTACGCTTTTGGCGTTTTATTGGGCATAACTCTGCGCGCGTTTTTTGTTCACACTTTCGTCCTTTTATGGAATCCTGGTACTCCTAGCTTATGTACGCACACATCTACATACAGTACCTGTTCTGTTTCTACACATATCCTTTGACTATCCACAAGTTTTCTCGATGAACGTTCCAAAGATTCAGTATTACTGATCAGTTGTGACCGCTATAACAGAGTAGAGAGAGTAACGACTAACAGATGCATACTACAAAATAAATGGACAGCAAAGCAAGTGCAAGGTAGCACAGACAAATACTTGGTCTTCTGTGAGATAGGCTCCGTCAGGCGATCTGGCAGTTCCGGGGGCAAAAAGTTCCTCTCTTTCGCTCTGTAGTCGGTTCAAGGCGTTCCTTAGTTCCTTCTCCAACTGCTGCTTGTCAGTCCGATAACTTTTCACGCGTAGTTCGTACTTCTTCCTTTCCGGACTGCTAGCGGGAATTTCGCGCACTGTAAGTTCCATCTGATCCAACAAATCTTGCACTTCCACCAATAGCCTCTCTATGCCTTGTACCGCCTCTCTTCGCTCAGCTAAAAACACAAGAAGAACGTCTTTCGTTTCGTAACAATTTGCAGCGTTTAGAAGTTCAGTTCTACGTACGTACGCACATACGTGGAGCCAACAATGACAATCTGCCAATTTTTGCTGTCGCTTCTGCCGTCAGCACAGAATACTGCTGTTCAAACTGGAGAAGAAGCGCCATTCTATTTCTTTCTCCACCTTTCGTCGTCGGGCCTAATAATACCAAACCCTCTTGCGTGTTCTACCGTTTTACTAAAAACTTTTAGTTTGTTTGTTCTTTCTTGCGTAATTTCGAATCGACGCACGCTACGCACGACGCACAGTTGACGCACGTTAGGTAATTGGCATTTTACGCACAGGAGCACGATCAGTGGTAAACGCCCGAATAGATGGTTGAACAACTGCCATTAATAGAGGAGATTTCATACGTCAACGGCTACGTAGTTGCTGATTTAGGATTTTTGTGATTTGGTGATTTCTGATTATAACTGTAATCTATTTGAATTATGCATTGCTATGAGTACAGAAAAACGGAAAGAAGATGATCACAGCAGGACGCCGAAAATACGGAAGGCTGATGACATAAGGTTTGCTCGTCTACCGTAAGGGAGCGTGTACAAATTACGTCAGGTGGTTTTCAGCCGAAATGGATGGGTCCCCCCCCCCCCCCCCCCGACCGTCAGAATAGCGTCAGAATTGGCCCAAAGGCCGTACCCCCCCCCCCCCCCCCCCCCCCACCGTCAGCGTCTGAGGTGGTGACACCAGTAGTAATAGTGTACTTGTATACGTACATATGTATCAATGCATGCATAATACATGCATGCATGCATGTAGGGTATAATATGCAGCATGTTGTGCATGTACTAAGTAATGTAGTATGTATGTATGTACTGTAATAGATATGTACATGTACTGTAATAGATATGTACTGTAATGTACAGTGTATGTATGTATGTACGTACGTAATGCCCATCAGCGTCAGAATATTGATCTGAGCGGCGACCCCCCCCCCCCCCCCCCCCCCCCGTCTGAGTGAGGTCTGCGGGTGGGCCTGGGGGTGGGGGGTCCCCCCCCCTCCCCTACCACCTGACGTAATTTGTACACGCTCCCTAACACATCTGACCGTACAGTGCCATTTTAAGGTCAGTAGAAACGACAGAGAAACGACATACTGTCTTGTATGTATGGTATAGTCATAGTGATACCAGCAGTGAGCCTGAGCAGTTGAGCGATAGATACAGAGCAAGAGAGATTCAAGAGAGAAGCATTCAATACATTTACATTAGCAGGAGAGATATTGTATCAGCCAGTCATTTTCACAGAGAGTGCCCCTTTCCTTTGCTGCCAGTCTGCTGCTTGCTGCCATCTTGGTCCAGCGAGAAGTTCTCGTAGTACTCCGTGTTGATTCCAGTCCCGCTCGCTTGTGTCGCCATCCCAGTAGCTTCGCCTCCCTTTCCCTTTCCTTTGTCTGTCTCGTCTGGCACTTGCATGTCCTCTTCCTGGCTGACGTCTCCCATGGCCTTGTCTCTCTTTCCAGCTGGTCGTCCTCGAGCTCGACCGTGTTGTCCGTGGTCCGCCTGACGCTCCTGCTTCCACCCTTCAGATCCGCGTTTCCTTCGCTTGCGTATGACGCAGAAGAAGACGAGAATGGCTATGATGATTCCGAGAAGGAGAAGTACCGCTCCTACCACCAGCCCGATGACTAGACCTGTGGAAGACCCTGGGGCCTCGGTTGTAATTGTAGACGTACTGTAAACCCTCGTTTGTAGCCCCCCTCGAATATAGCCCCCCTCGTATATAGCCCCCCCCCCCCTCCCCTAATCGGCTACTAACATCATTTGCCCTCTATTGAGAAACGCGAAAAGCAACGGAAAACGTGTGTTTTTGCGCTAAAAACAGCGTTTTTGAGGGTGTTTTCATGCATAGGAGATCATTTGCACATCATTTGGAACAGTTCTGAACATTTTACCTGTGTCGCCTCTTTCGACAGAAAATTTTTTATGACTAAAATTTCACAATTTTTCGGGCTAAAAGCTGCAGTTTTCATTAGAGTAGCTTGGAAACATGCAAAATAACCGCAAGAAATGAGTTCAGGAGGTCAAAAAACCTTACTTTGGGTGCAAATGAAAAATGCCCTCGTATATTGCCCCCCCCCCCTCGTGTATAGCCCCCTCGTATATAGCCCCCTAATCGGCGACTAACGTTTTGATAGCCCCAGGGGGCTATAAACGAGGGTTTACAGTACTGCCTCTAGTAGTAGCTGTACTGGTCTTTGTTGTGAGAGCGAGTGATGAAGAGACGGAGGAGTTTGCTGGGGTCGTGGTCTCCAGCCGAGTCTTTGTCGTTCTTGAGGTCGAGTTGAAGATTTGTTGCAGGCCGAACTGGGGATCATTGCACTGGTTTTTCTGGCAGCAGCAGAATCCAAATATTCCTCCTATCTTCCAGTTCAATAGCCTCCAATACACACGGGAACTGGGTGGTTGACTTGTAATAGTGCCCTTGAAGCAGGAAATATCGGGATCATCGGAGTAGGAGATGTACTTCACCCAGTTCTCGTCCTGTAGTTTTCTTGCCTTCTGCTGGATGAGCGGAGTGGAACAGATGTTGGATTCACAGCCGAAATCTGCCCTCCACTTCAACTGTTTCGGGTTAAGCGTCTCATCTAGGGCTGCAATGTATTTCCAGCAGCTTTGCTTCGCGTGACCGCATCCCTCAGTCCAAGGAGCTGATCGCATGAGTCCGCCTCCCATGAGCGCGATGTAGAACGGACCCTGGGGGCCCTGCTTTGAAAAAAATGTGCTTTTGTAACAGTTAGAGAGTCAGCTTCAACAACTAATAAATCGGCCATCGAGCTACTCCCAGGTCAGGTAAGTAAAAAGTAACTACTGTGGCAGATCTGGGCAGCTCAGAGTAAAAAGTAAAATCTGCTGAAAAGTGACAGTAAAAAGTAAGTAAAAAGTAAAGTTTATCCATACAAAATAAGGAGAGTTCACAAAAAGTACTCAGTAAAAAGTAAATTTTCGGTCCAATTTTGAAAGCTTATGTTATACTTTGGTGAAGGCTTAGCGAAAAAGACCCTTTTTGGTACCCGTAATGTGGTAGTAGATTGCTAGTGAAGAAACTTTGACAAGTTTTCCAAAGAATATGTGCCGAACTTCGACAAAATCAACTGCCAACTAAGCTTTTAGGCGTCGCTTCCTCACTGGATAACGAAAAGGACGGGGAAATCCCCGTCCCGTCGAGAAAGAACGGGGATATCCCCGTCCTTTTTGCAGTCCTTTTGGTCGAAAAGGACCGCGGAAACGTCTCCAATAAACAGACATAACCCAACAGACAAAAGAACCTGTGCTGTTATTCAGCACGAGCTGTGTTGGTTGGGGCAATAAACGTTGGGCGCTGGTCAATAGAAGTGTGTGTCTGTCTTCTCTTTCCTTGCTCGCGCGCCACTAATAAGCAATCCCTTGCCTCACATCTTTCCGCCTCCCCCTCTTCATGTACTAAAAACTTCGCCTGCGAAGGGGTAATAAAACGGTCCTTTCCTGACAGAGCAGCCAGCAAAAAGGACGGGGATTTCCCCGTCCCTCACGGGGATTTTGGTTATCCAGTGAGGACGCGGGCCCTTACTGCGCCTATGCATGGCAGTAAAAAGTAAAGTAAGTAAAATTACTTTCCTACTAAAGCAAAAGTACTTAGTAAAATATCTGAAAACAAAAAGTAAAAAGTAAAATCAGGTAAAAAGATTTGAGCTGCCGCAGGTAAAAAGTAAGTAAAAAGTACTTTTTGTCCAAAATCTGAGAAAGTACCTGGAAAAAAGTACTAAGTAAAGTACTTGGAACATCACTAGAACGCACGATTCTTCTCTATACGGGTTTTGGTTCCGCTCCACCGCCTCATTGCCCCCTCTCTACATAAGTATAATATTACCAGGACTGATATTATGTATTATGTACTCCAAACAACAGACATTAAGATTAGAGGTGGATCCGCCCGTCCGGACATGACCTATTTTTAGCAGTTTCGGTCCAATTTCGCGCCGTAAAAACTGACTCTTTGAGGGCGAGTAGTGAAGGAATGAAAGTCGAGGCGACGATGAGCAGCAAGGAACACATGTGGAAGAGCGGCGGCATCACGGCGGTCCAGAAAAAAACGGGAGCGACCACCACAGAACTGTGAAAAACAAAGAATGGCTCTGGACGCCAACAATATGATCTACGGATACTAATGAACGCTGCAATTTTTATGCAACGAAACAGAAATTGGTTTTTATTACTTATTTTTATTACTGCGCGAAGAACAGCTGCATTACCACGCGCTTTCCTTATTTCTACCTGGATGGCTATCTTCGAGTGGACACGTTCAGTTTGCAACTCCTGAAGTCGGATCCGGCCTATGACATAGAGTTCAGACGGCAGTTTGGTGTGAGTTTTAGATGATGAAGTCACTGTGGTACAGTAATGAACGTTGAACTTGGTGGTCAGATGCATGGGGGTTGATCGTTGATGAGACAGTTTGTTGAATAAAAGTGTTGACGTGAGCTGCTGGTTCCAGTGTTGTTTGTCTGAACAGTCCTGACTCGTACGTACGACGTGTACGTACTTCTACTTTTAGCCCTTGTTGCCGTTTGACCGATTTTAATTAGTGTTCAATTTGGTCGGGCGTTTATCGCAATTCCTTTGCGTGCGTCAATTCCACTGTGCGTCGTGCGTAGCGTGCGTCGATTCTTTGCTTTGCTTCGCTACAAAAAGCAAAAAGCTAAGAGCTGTATATATTTTATTAGTTAGACATTGCGCATTGTGGCAAATTTTTATGAAGCATAGCAACATTTACCCTTTGTGCAAGATAAAAAATTACCGTACCGAAGTTTAGGATTGTGATGGCCCGTTCACAACGAACGCTGAACGCCGAAGTTGGAGTTGCGTTGACGCCGGCGTCAACGCAACGCAGATATCGACGTTCAACGCAGACATCGACGTCAACGCAGATATCGACGTTCAACGCAGATATCGACGTTCGACACAGATATTAGCGATCGCAGAAAAAAGTAGCAAACATCGACGAAAACTTGATCGAAATACGTACGTACGTACGTACAAACAACATCATCATCTATGCCGGCGTTATTATTGGAGAAAAATAAAGATTTGAGTAGCTTTCCATAATCTGCGTTGAACGTCGATATCTGCGTTGAACGTCGATATCTGCGTTGAACGTCGATATCTGCGTTGACGTCGATATCTGCGTTGAACGTCGATATCTGCGTTGCGTTGCCGCCGGCGTCAACGCAACTCCAACTTCGGCGTTCAGCGTTCGTTGTGAACGGGCCATGACACACACAAGTTGATTGACATTTTCAAGTGGCATATTTCAAAAACCTTCGAAAGTGAAACGTGGGTAACAATCGCATACTGGTGTAATAAGTTTGGATTGCCAGAAATTTATGGTACCGCCAGTTATTTTGAGCTGCGTTTTCTACCGTTTGACGATTGAGGAAAAGAGATTGGAGGAGTAGGCGGATGTGACAATGCGCCACGGGAGGTACCATGTGTACAAAAAATAACTTCATTTCCTCTTCGTTTTGAAAGAAAGCAAATGCCGTCTTTCCTCCTCTGTCTCGCCCTACTGAAACTAACATACATACCATAAAAGTGTGACAGTGAGCCACACCGCACGTGCGCTATGCTGAGATGAGAAGCTTACGGTTCTCCTTTGTGTTCGTTTTCATCCTAATTACATTGACAATCAACCATGCGAATCAATCTTCGTCCTGTCGAATAATATGCATGGTACAATTCGTCTCACTTTCCGTTCTTGTCCTTTCGCTTGCGATTTGAATCGCGTACTTAGCTGTGTGCACAGTAACCTGAGGTGTCTTAAGAATGCTGCCTCAGCTAATTGCTCCAAGTACATATGCGATGTTGTTGGCAATCTGAGAAACTTTACCTTTACGATTCTCCAAAAAGCAACCAAGCACGCGAATGTATGTAATGTATAGGTTTGTCACATTCGTGCTCAGATTTCTTTCGGCAGGCGGAAAAGCAGAGCAACGAAAAATGTGTACGCTTACTGTACATGCGTATACATAAATCTGAGGATACTGCGGAAAGAACGATTTTTTGCCCTGCTCAAATGCACAAAACTTTCTTCTTTTTTTCCCGCGAACGCGTTTTGACAAATGGGAGATGCCAGTTTTGACAAATTTCATGTGCTACCAAATTGAGTTATCACCCGCTTTTATAGGGCAAAAGCCCTACTTTCGGCGCATATCGATCACGACCTGTCACACTGAGGCCATATTAGCGTGCCGTGCCGTTTCCATATAGGTTAGTACGTGTGCGGTGTGACACTCTTCCGAGCCATATGACCTAATATCCTGAGGCTGTCGTTGTACCTACTATGCCCGACATGCTGCGTCCGTACGAAAGATGTCCATACTGCACGCATAAAGACGTACACAGTATGTTGGTTCGCATAGACGGAAATATACGTATGTACGTAACAAATTGGTACGTACGTACACACTGTACGTTCGGCATATTGCCATAGTTATCGTCTCATCAGCTGTTTTCAACGCTATGCTTGCTACCAGATGTTTTCATGTTTCGGATTTTGTGGCATAGATTTTTGATAGCTGTTGTATGTGGTTTTGACACAAGCATAGACTTTTCATCACAGTACCGTACCTCGTTCGCTTAACGACTGTGCTTTTTGAACAAAAACCGACACTATGTACTTGTATGAAGGTGTATGTACGTACGTATGTTTGGTGCAGGGTGGCTTGGCATCTAGTAACTGTTTGAGTGACAACCAACCACTAATCATGGTAATGGATAAGAAGGCAGCAAAGAGCGACTCCCTAGGAGAGCATAATTATTTTGAGCTTTCTAGATGAAACGCATAAAACTGTACTCAGCAAGAGCCTCATTTTGCGGCTTTTTGGCGCTGGAAGGTTTATGGTGTCATTTTGTGAGGCGGTGACAGTTCGTATGTTGGTACGAAAAACACTGTTTTGTATCCGACTACCGTTTTTATCGCTTTGTGCGAGAAAATAATAAAAAAGTTTGGCCGAGGCTGCAGCGTAATTTTCACAGATTCGCAAGTCTAGACGAAACGCCGCAATTATTGTCACCGCCGTTTTTGTAGGGCCTTGAACCAAGGTTTCATGCGGTCTGCCTATACAGTACAGAGTTACAGACATACCGATGCGCTGAATAAACACTGCCGTTCGTATTGCTGCAAGCCGTTTTTGATCATCTCCGTTTTAGCTCGGTTTTCCAGAAAAACTATATGTGTTGCATTTGGCAGTCACTCTTTTTTCTTGCGGAATAATTGCTGCTACTGCTGAACAGCGTTCTTTTTGACGGACAATAACGCGAACGGGTTTTGATTGCCGCATTGTCCATCTCCGGAAGCTGAAACCTCTCTTTTTGTGCATATACAGTTGAACAATATGATAATGAACACCATTTAAATAGTTCCAACAGATCTTGTTTTCGCTCGCTGCACGTCCACATGTAACAGTAAACGACAGCTCGCCTATGAGGGTGCGCTTTGATATGCATCCGTGACTATAGTTCCACTATAATCTGTATGTAGGTACCTACATATGCTACGTACGTTATTTATACTGTACGTACCATGTTAGCTCGTCAACGTTGCCGGAAGCTGGAAACAGAAGACGGCTAATTGGGACCGGCTCCGCATTTTTCTTTTTCATATGTACATTAGGTTCTTCGCATCACTCGCGAATGAGTGGCTTCAAGTCTCGACCCCTGTCATACATATCATTGATAACCACGTTACCCGAGTAACTGCACTGTTTTGTGTCTAAGGCCACGAGTCGAAATGCCGCTGCTGGATAACTTTGTGCCTTTCAGGCAGGGAACAAGCAGTAGTGATATATGCAGCCAGCCAGCTTTCATGTGTGGGCTTCTTCTATGTAGTAGTTAGCTTCAACTTCCGGTATGTAGGCTCGTCCGTCACCGGAAAACGGGGCTTTTTCTTAGACTAACAAAAGCACGGAGTAAAGGAAGAAGCTGGCCCTTCGCTCAATTATGCGCCCAACTATTTTTATGACTCCTTCATGACTTTGGCAAGTACTGTAGCGCTGAAGAAATGCAACTGCTTAGAGCAAGCTACCCGAGCAGCAGAAGTCATCGACTAAGCTCAAGAACTCTCTCGCTATCCCGTCTGCTCCTCGATATGTCGTGGACGTTAATGGTGCTGTTGATGCGGATTGCGGTGGCGAAACCGTCAGCTTCTGCAGGACCGCACGAGTCGCGCAAGCTCAAGTTGCCCGGAAACATTACCATAGGAGGCCTGTTTCCTTTGCATGAGGATGGATCCTCCAGAGGGCGCCACTGCGGCAGGATTAAGGCGGACAAGGGCATCCAGCGAATGGAGGCGATGCTGTACGCCGTCCGCGAAATAAACGGACGGCAGGAGCTCCTGCCGGGTCTGCATCTGGGCATGGACATCGTGGACACCTGCAGTCAGGACACTCACGCCCTGGAGCAGACGCTGGAGTTCATTCGCTCGTCCATGGCCACGGAGAACTCGGAGAACTTCGTGTGCGCAGACGAATCTCGACCCCGGATGCTCATACCCCGAACGCCGACGGTGGCAGTGATCGGAGCTGCCAGCAGTCAAGTCTCATCCATGGTCGCTAATATGCTCAGGTTGTTCAAGGTACGTATGACCACAGTCAATTGCATGCATAATACAGTATGTTCCTATTATCATAATTATGAGACACGCGTGTTTTAGCAGCGGCGAGCAAGAAAAAGATGAGTAGACGTACAATAGAGTACAGTAAATTACTTTTTTTGCAGATTCCTCAAATCAGTTACTCTTCAACGTCTTCGCAACTTAGCGACAAAGGCCGATTCGAGTACTTTTCTCGTGTAGTTCCGTCGGATACTCTGCAGGCCAAAGCGATGGTGAGTGTTGTGGAAGCACTCGGCTGGAATTACGTACACGCTTTGGCGGACGAAGGAAACTACGGCGAGAAAGGCATCGAATCTTTCAAGAAGCTGGCCAGCGAACGAGGTTATTTGTTACCCTATATTCAGGACCTTGATTGCTAAAGCAGCTATGTAGCTAAGGCCGAATAAACTTTAGGAACGGTGTGCATCGGCGAATATCACAAGCTGCGACCTGACTTCAAAGAAGAGGATTTTAAAGCCGTACTCGACAAGCTGCTGACGAAGAAAAGTGCCAGGGGTGTCATCATGTTTGTCGGCGAGGACAACGTCCGAAAAGTAAAAGAACCATTGTCCACTAATATCCGACTATACAGTTTTGCTGCACAGTGCTAAAACGTACATAGCACAGCATTGTATATGTGTAGTTGCTCAAAGCTGCTCATCCGTTGAGCGGTCACTTTGCGTGGGTGGCCAGCGACTCATGGGGAACTAAACGGTCCCCGGTTAGCAACACCATGGAGGCAGAGGCCGCTAATGGCGCAATTACCATACAGTCAAAGCGAAAGCGGCATCAAGGTATGTACGTACTTATTACATTACCAGGGCAGACAGCTTTGCTCACACGTGAAGAGGAACTACTGTAATGTTATGTACATAACATACTGCCTTATCCAGCTATCGTCATAAAGATGGTTCGTGAATTTTTCTAGGATTTGACGAATATTTTACCCAACTCACACTCGACCAAGCTCAAATAAATCCGTGGTTCGAAGAGTTTTGGGCAGACAGATTCAACTGCACCCAGAAACAGATGAAGGAAAAGAACTGCCCTGGTAAATTGTGAATTCATTATCTTCATATGCGTACAGGTTACGGTATTGGTTCGATTCGACGTGTGTCCTGTGTGTGTGCTTGTACTTTAGGGAAGCTAAGCGAGCATCACCTGCAGGAGAGCTACGTTCCCTTCGTGATCGATGCTGTGCATCTGTTGGCTGCTGCCCTTCGAGCTCAGTTGGACGAGAAATGCGGCGAGCTCAGTTTCCCCATGTGTCTTCGTGCTTTTTCGTATGCCGAACTTTTCAACGGACCAGAACTACTGCATCAAATTAGAAACACGACAATCATCGGTAGGTCAGATTTTACTGCACAAGCACACCGCTGTTCGTTACACTCGTACATTATTATGCTTGCTGTTTCAGGATCTCAGGGACCCCTCGAGTTGGACGCGAACGGTGACAGAAGGGTCGGTACTTACAGTATCTTTCAATTTCTCAACGGAGCGTACACCAAAGTTGGAGAATGGTCGGACGAGTAAGCTTTCATCCGTACGGGCTTTATAGCACTTCACTGTGTGTGCTGTGCGTGCAGCGTGCCTACGTACGTGGGTTCTGTTCCGAACGTGAACTAATTTTCCACCTACGCAGGTTATCCATCAACATGTCGTTCCTGGCGGGCAACTTCGGTCCTGACGAAGAAATTCCGACGTCGGTGTGCAGCGAACCGTGTCAAGCTAACCAGTACAGACAATACATCGATCCGAGTTGCTGCTGGGTATGCAAAGACTGCAACGAGTCATCCATCATCATCAACGAAACTGCCTGCATCCCCTGCGTCCTTGGCTGGATTCCGAACCCGGATAAGGACGTCTGCGTTCCGATGATACCTGAAGTATTGTCCTGGATGTCCTTATGGGCTATTGTTCCTGCCACGTTCTCTACACTTGGCGTCGCCTTCACCTGTGTCGTCATCTACGTCTTCTGGCGCTACAATAAGACACCGGTGATTATGGCATCTGGAAGGGAATTGTGCTATTTCATGCTGGCTGGCATCATGTTTTGTTACGTCATGACCTTCGTACTGGTGCATCCACCGACTCCATTGACCTGTGGCATACTCAGGATTGGGATTGGTTAGTACAAGAAACATTGACATTGATCTTCGCATAGAGTACGTACATATTGATATCATAACTTTTATCTTTCTGTTTCTTTTGAAGTTTATGGGGTGTGTACAGTGCTGTAAAATTGCAGGTTTGTTCATGTGCACCATCTACGCCGCCATTTTGACCAAGATCAGTCGGTTAGCTCGCATTTTCACCAGTGATATCAAGTCGGCAGCTCGTCCACGCTTTATCACTCCGCGTGCCCAAGTGGTCATCTGCTCCCTCTTCATCACTGTACAGCTCATAGGAGCCGGAATGTGGTTGTTGGTGGACCCACCTAGTACCACCTATCTTTATCCTACGCGGATGCGCGCCGTGCTCTCCTGCGGACATACCACGGCTGCTCCCCTACTTCTGTCCCTCAGCTACAACATGCTACTGATCATACTGTGCACGTGGTACGCGTTCAAGACACGGAAGATTCCGGAAAACTTCAACGAGACCAAGTACATCGGTTTCACCATGTACGCCACTTGCATCGTGTGGCTCGCCTTCATTCCAATTTACTTCGCTACGCATCACAACTTCAGGGTATGCTGCGTTTGCGTGCCGCACCATCTGTATGTACATGCACATACATACTACACCTCTCGACGCTTATACCAATGTACATACGTACTGTACGGTATACATTTAGCCATGCACAATTTTCTATTTCTGAAAACGACTGGATTGGATAATTTTATTTCAGATTCAAGTGACCAGCCTGTGCATGTGCATTAGCATCAGTGGATCGGTGGCGCTCTTCTGTTTTTTCGCCCCCAAAGTCTACATTGTCCTATTTCAGCCGTACAAGAATGTTCGTCAGGGCACGTACACTGGCTTTCAGCGTCTGGTTGCTCACCAAGTTGCTCAACAAATGCGGTTCGTAAAGTGAGTGTCGTAACACCGTGTTTGCACTTTTCAACCCCAATCAGGAATTCATATCTCTCACGATATTGTACTCTATATATTTATAGTAGCACCAAGGATCCATGAACAAGAATAGAATCTTGCATGGCCTGCGCAGATCGATCCCTGACCGGAAACGTCGTCCTAGAAATAACCGATAATTTACATGCTGGATCGTACATATAAATGTACGATCGTGTATGATAATGTACGATCGTGTATATGAATGTACGATCGTATATATAAATGTACGATCGTATATATAAATGTACGATCGTACATAGAAATGTACGATCGTGCATAAAAATGTACGATCGTACATTTTTATATACGATCGTACATTTATATATACGATCGTACATTTATATATACGATCGTACATTATCATACACGATCGTACATAAAAATGTACGATCGTATAGTTGATTATCTGAGCTCGAAAAGCGCGCGCAATCTAGATGCACACAAGCTCGCACTCTCTTCACAGAAACGAAAATATGGCCGAATTTTGCCTAGTTGGTCATGTGCATACCTTGGCCGTTAGTAGCTGACGCCATGCTGATGGTTGGAAAGCTGAGAAGAAGCACCAAATCTTGTTGACATAGGCAGCGAATGCTTATTTATGCCAGTAGACGACAAGAGAACACGAAAATACTTTGGAAACTTCCCTTACTCTGCGGTCTGCTTGGAGATTGCGCGCGCTTTTCGAGCTCAGATAATCACCTATTTTTATGTACGATCGTATATATAAATGTACGATCGTGTATAATAATGTACGATCGTGTATATAAATGTACGATCGTGTATAAAAATGTACGATCGTACATTTTTATATGCGATCGTACATTTCTATATTCGATCGTACATTTATATATACGATCATACATTTCTATTTGCGATCATACATTTCTATTCACGATCGTACATTTATATATACGATCCAGCATGTGTATGATCGATCATTATTTCCTTCGGTTATTTTGAGGACGACGTTTCCGGTCAGGGATCGATCTCCGCAGGCCATGCAAGATTCTATTCTTGTTCATGGATCCTTGGTAGCACGCTCCTAGGCGAGCAGAGCTGGCTCATGGAATTTAGACGTTAGACCTTCATTTTCCAATTACTGTAGATATTCGGTTAACATTTTTTTACACTATTTTTTAAAAAGCTATAAAAGCTATGCACACATTACAATCACCGATCACGGTTTAATGTGAAACTAAGTTAATTATGACGTACTAAGTTTCCTGTTCAAACTAAACTAATTCTGTTTTTAATATTAAACAGTACCCTAGAAAATATCCTATTATGGATGAAATTTCATACTCTCCCTCAGTAATAGTTTTTGTGCGTCGCTTATTTCTATCGTGCGTGAAGTTTTCCGTTGTTTTCTTTCTTTTTTTGCCTCGGTTCAGTCATTTGGCGCCGAATGTGACGGCGCCGATGGGAACGAATTCCACTCCGAACGATTACAGGCCGAAAAACCAAAGTGACCAACTGTACCAGCAGTATCACGATCAACGACCGCCCATCGGTTCCTATTCCGCTAGCGGTTGCTATAACAGTCGATTCAGCACCACTTCCATTCCAGCCGACATGCGATCAGAAGGTAAATTATTATTGTTCGTATACATTACTATCTCTAATTCACATCGTCATGCCATTTAATAATGTGGGGTAATTCGGGCTACCCATTTCTATCCTTTGTTTGAAAGGAAACTGCAAGATGGTACCAAGGATATGAACAAGAATAGAATCTTGCATGGCCTGCGCAGATCGATCCCTGACCGGAAACGTCGTCCTCAAAATAACCGATAATTTACATGCTGGATCGTACATATAAATGTACGATCGTGTATGATAATGTACGATCGTGCATATGAATGTACGATCGTATATATTAATGTACGATCGTACATAAAAATGTACGATCGTACATAGAAATGTACGATCGTGCATAAAAATGTACGATCGTACATTTTTATATACGATCGTACATTTATGTATACGATCGTACATTGATATATACGATCGTACATTATTATACACGATCGTACATAAAAATGTACGATCGTATGGTTCATTACCGTATTTACCGTAGATAACCCCCCCCCCGCAGAACCCCCCCCCATGCATACCCCCATATTGGCAAAACTAAAAAATGCCCAATGCATAACCCCCCCCCCCACGCATACCCCCATTGTACTGTACAGTACCGAACCTACCTTGTAAGCTGTCATAGCTACCCTAGCCACCCCCACACCAGCTAGATGCCTATAAGCCTGCTTGGGGTGTATTGAATGTAGAATAACCCTGCTTGACCTCAATTTGCCGTAAAACACTGCTTTTGACCTAAAAATATGCCTCTGCGCACCTCTCAAAAACTAAAAATGCCCCTGCATAACCCCCCCCCCATGCTAACCCCCCCCCCCTTGCTACCCCCTTGGGCCTCCACTTTTACAGCCTGGCCCCGCCGGGGTCTGCGCCTCGAAAAGCGCGCGCAATCTCCATGCACACAAGCTCTCACTCTCTTCACAGAAACGAAAATATTGCCGAATTTTGCCTAGTTGGTCATGTGCATACCTTGGCCGTTAGTAGCTGACGCCATGCTGATGGTTGGAAAGCTGAGAAGAAGCACCATATCTTGTTGACATAGACAGTGACTGCTTCTTGATGCCAGTAGACGACAAGAGAACACGAAAATACTTTGGAAACTTCCCTTACTCTGCGGTCTGCTTGCAGATTGCGCGCGCTTTTCCAGCTTCAAAACATCACCTATATTTATATACGATCGTAGATATAAATGTACGATCGTGTATAATAATGTACGATCGTGTATATAAATGTACGATCGTGCATAAAAATGTACGATCGTGCATAAAAATGTACGATCGTACATTTCTATATACGATCGTACATTTATATATACGATCATACATTTCCATTTGCGATCATACATTTCTATTCACGATCGTACATTTATATATACGATCCAGCATGTATATGATCGATCATTATTTCCTTCGGTTATTTTGAGGACGACGTTTCCGGTCAGGGATCGATCTGCGCAGGCCATGGCAAGATTCTACTCTTTTTCATGGATCCTTGA
>JASAMW010000754.1:0-12584 GCA_030247985.1 Epsilonema sp. ZAB3_2
AAAGTACATAAATCCTCGATGCGAACAAAAGTTATACGTCGCGCTCGTGGCGCAGGCGGTAAGACGGGCTGCGTCCGATCTGCCGTCCTCTGCGTCATGAGTTCCCACTCTCGCCAGGTGGGATTAAAGCGACTGGCAACCCCAGCGGCAGTATGGTGCGCCCGCTCGCTGGCTTCTAAAGGCACCAGTGCTTTCCTTCGGGTCTGCACACCCCGACCAGTGGTCGCTGATGGCTGTTCGGCTTCGTGCCAGGCCCTTCCCTGGTTCGGGCCATTGTTGGTCGTGCCTTGTGGCACTGGACTGGCCCACCATAACGGGCGTTGTTAAAGGCGGGGGGTAACGTTACCTTACGAACAGGTATTTTCAAAAATGCTCCCCACCATTGAATAGGGAATTTTTTTCTGCCCATATGCGTCATATGTCAAAATGTTGTAGCTCCTTGCGTTGTTGAGGTACGTAATTTTTTCGGTATCCATCTCCCATAGCTGTGAACCACAGTAAAGCGTCGAGGCGTACAGGTGACTGTCGTGCGTTCTGCGCGGTTTCGAAAACGGCTCTGTCATGGACGCTCTAAATGTCCGTGGCACAAAGAAACGAGGAGAAAATAAAGAAAAAATTTGCAAAATAACACCATGAGCTATTGAGCAGGATTTATAAAACTATCGTCAACTACGTTCGAGCGCATTTGTTGCATCGCTTGGAAATACCGCGCAGAACGCACGACAGTCACCCGTACGCCTCGACGCTTTACTGTGGTTCACAGCTATGGGAGATGGATACCGAAAAAATTACGTACCTCAACAACGCAAGGAGCTACAACATTTTGACATATGACGCATATGGGCAGAAAAAAATTCCCTATTCAATGGTGGGGAGCATTTTTGAAAATACCTGTTCGTAAGGTAACGTTACCCCCCGCCTTTAAAGGTTCAGAGGAGACTAGGTGGGTTTCACCTACAGCCGACCTTGTGGGGTACAATCTCGCCAAAAAAAAAAAAAAAAAGTTATACCAGGAACAGATAAAAATGAAGCATGTCTTATCCGTTCCTGGTAATACATAGAGAAAACAAGGTTGGAGAAAGTGCAGACCGCTTAGCAAGTTGCACTGCCACATTTCAAGAGGAACTCGACTTCAAACAAACGCTCCAAATTACCCCGCCGCCGACCAGAGTAGTTACCCGAATTTTCCCCAGCTTACCCTCTATCGGGAACTGACTGCGCGCGACGTCTCACATTTTCCGCCGTTTCCGCAATTTCCTTCTGGAATCCCAGCGCCACGTCCACGACAGGCGGTTGTTTTTGCCCGGCGGCCCCCGCGGTTGGAGCCCCCGGGGCCTTGAACGACGGTCCGCTTTGCCCCACGCTACCCGCCGGGGTTGGTGGAGCCCTGCCCAGTTGACCCGGTGCACCCGGCGAGGAAAGGGGAGGTGGTGGTTTCTTGGGCGCCATAGACATAGAAACTGGCTGCGACATGATGACCAAGATTGAGAACCGACCGCACCGGAGATGAAGAAAAAGAAAGGATGGAAAAGAAGCAAGGGGACCGCGAGGAGAGAGAAAAACCGTCCGAGCGACCGCACGCGAAGAAAGAACGTGGAGAGAATGAACAGAAAGACCGGAATCACGGGAAATTGGGGATAAAAGACGGAAGTGTAGTAGTCTAAGTAATTTCCTTTTGCTCGCACAGATTTAAAACTTTCTTTGCATTTTGCGTCATGCGATGCTAAATTTGTATTCACTTCACATGCATGCGCCATACAATTTGCTCCACACGCGTGTACTGTACGTACGGGGGGGGGGGGGGGGGGGGTTAGGTACGTGCTAACTTGAGGCGTATTTCCGCCCCAGTTTTCGATTTGGGCCCCAAAATTCAGCTGCCAGAGGCGCAAAATTACTGTATGGTAGATATGAAGAGGTGCCGGAGTGTGGCAGGCAAAGAAGTGAATTTGGTATACCAGTGGCCCTTTGCAGCTTCGCAGCAGTAAAGGGGACAATGTCTATGCATCTGGCAACCCGTTTGCAAATCTGGCAGCCCTTTCGCAGATCTGGCAACCCTGTTGTAGATTATGATCTGTCAACTTATTATGGATCTGGCAACCATTTTGGGTAGTTGGCTAAAAGTTGCATATCTGGCAACCCTTATCGCAGAGTTGGCAACCCTATGATGGCAGATCTGGCAACCACTTTTCCGCATAGATCTGACAATCTTGCACAGCATCAGTCGAAAATGGTGCACGTAGCAACCCTGTTGCAGGTCTGGCAGCCCTTTTGCGCATTTAGCAATCTGGCAACCCTTTGCAGATCGGGCAACCCTTTAGCGCATCTCGCGTTTTATTCCCGTGTGCATTTTCGGGCGTGACCATTTGCTAACGCTGGCTTGAAAACCTGCGTCGTTTGGTTTCTGCGGCATTTAGTACTAAAATATCGATTATCGATCGTTTTTTGGTGATCGGTTGATCATATCACAAATCGAAGGCCTTCCTGGCGTCCTCGAGGGCATAAGCTCTTTGAAGAGCCCTAGATGGACGCTGTTGCTGCAAAATTGAGTGAGTGTGAGCGAATCTGCGCGCTTTTAGTACTAAAATATCGATTATCGATCGATTATTGGTGATCGGCTGATCAAATGAAAAATCTAAGGGCTCCTGGCGCCCTTGGGCTTATAAGCTTTCGAATGAGCCATTAGTGAACGCTGTAGCTGCAAAACTGAGCGAGTTTTTCGCATCACAGACAGACAGACAGACACACACACACAGCGCTCCTATTTGTTAGTAGATTGCGCCTCAGGTTTTTGTCGGCTACGTACGTACCCCCTTAATTGCACGTACCTGCTGATTAAGAGATGGCGACTCCGACCTGACTCCAGACGTAGCAGGTTGTTCATCGTTGTACCGGTCGCTACTATTGGTCTGCAGTACCACGGCTTGTGTCCAGTCCGTCTTCACCAGACTTGTCGTCGTCGATGTGAACGCGGCTGGTCTCACAGGCTGAGAAAAAATCAAAAAATTTCGAATATGATTTCTGATGTGCAATATGTTGGCATGAATGCAAAAGAAAGGTCGATACAACGCGAACGCCGCAAACAGTACATAACCTCCCAATCCCAGCATACGTTGCATGTGCGAACAGTCAATGAAAAGCTAGAATAGTAAGAAATAGAATGGACAGTCAACCCTAGTAGAATGTATGCAATGCACGTGCATACGCATACCTTTGGAGGAGGTTCCTGTGGTTCCTCGCGTTCCCAGGACATGCCCCTCATCTTTCGCTTTCCCGGTTTGTGACCCTCCTGCTCTTGCAGAAGCAACTCCCTACAAGCATACAAAAAACCCTGTCTGTACAAGCATGCATAAAGAAACCCTGTCTGTCAACCACATACACAAAATGAATTGCATCCAGTACTAGAGTAGCCGGGTTTAGCCCACAGTACCCTACTCAACTTGAGTGGATAGCTCCGAGTCGTGAATCGGGAAGTGCAGGATGATTTTGTAGACCTCTATTTTGTGATGGACCTACACAGCGGCAACGCCGTTGTACAAAGTGGCGAAAGCGTGGACACCTTCTAAATAAGTGGACCATTTCAGCGCCAAAGTATGGTCCACTTACTTAGAAGGTGTCCACGCTTGCGCCATACTTCGTATATCGGGTACTATGGGGTAAACCCGGACACGGAAGTAAACCCGGACATTTAGTATACTAGTATCTCAGTAACCATACGACCGATTGAGACGCGTATTGTACCAATCGATTCCTTGCACTCTCCTTTTTCAAAGGAGCTACCATGTTCATCACTTGCTGAAGCGGCAAGTTCAGAAAAGCTTAGGTGTCCGGGTTTACCCCACAGTACCCTGCATGTAGTCCATCACGAAACAAAGGTCTACCAAATCATCCTGCAGTGCACTTCCCGTATCACGGACCCATGATACTAAAGCTGCTTCCCTTACTGCAACTGATCCCGGACGTCCCTGAAGGGTGATTTAGACTTGTGCACTCGTGCGTATATTTCGGGTGTGCGTATATTTACTTACAGTATTTTTTGGCATTTTTTTACTCTGTGGTGGTGAAATTGAGTTTACATAGTGTACTCAATTTCACCACCACAGAGTAAAAAAATGCCAAAAAATGCTGTAAGTAAATATACGCACACCCGAAATATACGCACGAGTGCACAAGTCTAAATCACCCTTCATGCGTGGTCGGGCGGTGGGTTCGAACTGCCAGGTGCGACAAGAGGGATAAACCCTGTCAGTCAACCAGAACTGTCTCCAGTACTAAAGTAGCCGGGTTTACCCCACAGTACCCCATAGTAAAGCTCCCCTTACTGCAGTTGATCCCGCACGTCCCTCATGCGTGGTCGGGCGGTGGGTTCGAAGTGCCAGGTGCGACAGAGGAGGGCGTAGAGGGCGGGCGGGGCGCCGGGAGGGAGGGGGAGACGCTCGCCCGCCTCCAGCCGCCCGATCACCTCCTGGTTCTTCACGCCTTGAAACGGCTTCACGCCCCGCGACAGGATCTCCCACACGCACACGCCTGTACAGTACATGTACACGTAGAGTAGTGAATGATAAGCAAGCAAAACGAACATACATAGATATTATGTAGGGTAAGATAAAGAATGGGTATAGTCTGGCCAGTAAGAGCTTGCTATGGCATTCAAGGCGCGTTGCGTAAAATAGATACACAAATGCGGATTTCTGTCCCTGCTTAAAGTCAAGGGATCACCTAACATCGCCTTCGAATTTCAAATTCAAACCCATCCTATCAAAAAGTATATTTTTATTCGAGTCTTTTGCAAAAAACCGCTTTTCAAAATTTGCATCCGTTCTCGAGTTTTCGATGATAAAGGATGCAAATTTTCAGTACTGAAGGCGACGTAGGAATACGTTACGGTAGGTCAGTTTTGAAAAGGGTTAGTTGGAAATACAGCGCCTTTGTTCCTGTTTTTGCTTTTGGGACTTCTACTCTACCTCTGGGGAGCCTGAAAAAATGTTCCCGACGGTCCGGACCACAGTCCATGCAGCCAGTGTGCTGCATTTACAATTCTACCCTTTTCACTAGCCACGGAAACACATACCGTAACGTATACCTTCGTCGCCTTCAGTACTGAAAATTTGCAACCTTTATCATCGAATAACTCGAGAACGGATAGGAATTTTGAAAAGCGGTTTTTCGCAAAAGACTCGAATAAAAATATAGTTTTTGATAGGATGGGTTTGAATTTGAAATTCGAAGGCGATGTTAGGTGATCCCTTGACTTTAAAGGGGTTCGCCGTGGCGAAATCCAGCAGGTAAGGCTGCTATGCTGGGGTGATAGAGCAAGTTCTAAGCTTTCATTTGATGTATATATTGTATGTTCGAAAATCGCTGGTTGCGCTGTTACAAGCTGTTGAAGTTTCCGTTTAGTACCGGTCCAGTTCAGGGGCCAATTTTCGAGGTTTTTGGCTTGTATCTCTGGCGGGACGGCAGGTAGCCATGAGATCTGCACATGAACAGGCGTGGTTTCCGCCGACCTATCTCATGGTACCTTGCTTTTCTATTTTTAGCGAGAATTGATGAAGTTATAAGAAAAATGCTTCGAATTTTAGTGGTGTCCACTCCGTTGTGGACAGCACTAAAATTCGAAGCATTTTGCTTATAACTTCACCAATTGTAGAGAGAATTTGAAAAGCAAGGTACCATGAGATAGGTCGGCGCAAACCACGCCTGTTCATGTGCAGATCTCATGGCTACCTGCCGTCCCGCCAGAGATACAAGCCAAAAACCTCGAAAATTGGCCCCTGAACTGGACCTGTACTAAACGGAAACTTCAACAGCTTGTAACAGCGCAACCAGCGATTTTCGAACATACAATATGTACATCAAATGAAAGCTTAGAACTTGCTCTATCACCCCAGCATAGCAGCCTTACCTGCTGGATTTCGCCACGGCGAACCCCTTTAATGTACTCCTATTTAGCAGAAGTACATGCAAACTACACAGGACGACTTGAGTCCCATAGCGAACTCTCCCTGGCAAAACTACAGTAATGTGGGTAATTTCGGGAGCAGTTGGTCTACTGAGAGAAAGCGGAGTTTACCGTACCCATGAACGGTTTTTAGCGAAAAAACAGTTCAAGCTTATGTGTCCAAAATTACCCCAGAGTACCACATGGTGGTGGCCGACAAGTACATACAGTATACACCAAAAATAAGCAATATTGCGTCTTGAGACAAGAGGCATGTACGACGTACCGAACATCCAAACGTCACTCGCCAAGGTGAATCGTCGAAAATTTATCGATTCTGGGCTCATCCATTTGATTGGAAGCTTTCCTTTGGAAGCTGCAACAGATAATCAAGAATGCATATGTGAAACACATTCACAGTATTCACGGTATGGTGCATAACAATCTCGTTGCGTAGAAACGAAGCGGAATTGTACGTACATACGACAACGACATACGCTACCAACCAGTATAAAAGGAGGCCTCATCTTGAATCCAGCGACTTAGGCCAAAGTCAGACAGCTTAACACAGTCCTCGGCAGAAACGAGCACATTACGAGCAGCAATATCCCTGCAACCAAGAACCCATAAACATACATACATACATACATACATACATACATACATACATACATACATACATACATACATACATACATACATACATACATACATACATACATACATACATACAGGATCCAGCCATACTACAGTTCATTCACGATAGACTGTACTGTAGCGTATGCACGTATGTCTAGTTTACACACATACTGTACCTGTGAACAAATTTCCGACTTTCCAGATAGGATAGGGCAGTACTAAGCTGGTAGGAGAAAAGAAGAAGGGTATTCAGGGCCAATTCCGACTTATTTCGCAGCAGATACGCCCGCAACTAGAATGCAATAGAATACCAGCTTTCATAAAACATACTATACAGTACAACACGATATGAAAGCATAAGTATGCATACAACAGTGTGTGTAGTCCATGCACTGGTCCAATGACAAACCATGGAATCAAGAACTCATAAGAAGATATTGTTTAGTGGGCGGAATACCTCCCATCGTCCCACGAAACTTTATAAGTTCTTGATACATAAAACTGGAAAGTTCCGGGTGGTACGGTAGTAAATTTGTTTAGTCTCACCTCGCCTAAAGGAGCCAGCTCCATCACAATCCATATGGGCGAATCCAGGCAGACACCAACAAGGCCGATAATATGCGGATGATGAAACTGTTGCATGATATCTGGAATAATTCAACAAAAATTCCGGTCAACTACGTCAACGTAATGTACTGTACAGAGTACAGACATTTCCTTCCACACACGTAAGTACAAACAGGAAATCTCAAAAATAGACCACTGGAATATTGGAGTAATCTATCGTCACCTGTCGAAATGACGGTGTATTGACCAGTTGCGCTAAGAATTTCTGGGTGATCGCGCGAGCTGACCGCTCTGATTTAACCCTACCGGATATTCAGTGCAATTACGCCGGCGGCAGAAATTGCACTAAAATCAGTGTAAATGTAAAAGAGAGCGGTAAACTCGCGACCATCCCGAAATATTCAGCGCAACTAGTGAATACACATATAAACACAGCGATATCTTACAGGCTTCCTCTAGGAAATTGTCGCAGTGCGTCTGATCCGATTCCACTTTGCACGCTTTCACGGCCACCAATCGCGTTGCTCCGCTGCTTCCGTGGTGGTGGGGCTCCTCGTAGGTTCCACGATACACGTCACCAAACTGGCCTTCGCCCAAAATCTCCTCCAGCGTGATGCGAGCGCGATCCAGCACGCAATGCCTCTCTGTACATGTATTTCGAATGAAATATCAAGTTTACTGGTTCACGACCGGCTCATATCCACTCAACTGCACATACCAGTCGTACGTATGCACACCTGTATCCCAAGCAAGGAAATACTGGTGGATAAACTAGGGAAGTAATTTCGAAGGTAGAAGGTAGCCTTGCCTATTTTACGCAACTACGGACATGGAGTAAGGAAGGAAATGTGCTGCGGTTGCTTGTAAGAATACTCCTGCCTCTCAACTGTTTCCTTTTGATTCGTCTAGAGAGGTCGCATTACATAACATTTCGCAAAAAAGCGTCCCGATCTTCCCCCAGGTTACCCTCCCGTCACCAACACAGCCTGCCAGCTCTGCTCACCAAGCGGAGATGAGTAGTCGGGGTCAATTTCGTCGTCCGCGTCTTCGTCTCCTTCGTTTCCCTGTCCATTGTTCGCATCAGTATCACGAGCATCCTCTTCTTCGTCATCGTCCTGTTGTTGATTCGTCGTTATTGCGGAAGATGTAGGATGAGGCGTCGCTCTCCACTTCACAACCGGAGGGGTCGCTGTTGTAGCAGGCTGCGGCGTTTGGTCTGAACATAGGAAATGCGGCTAGAATGCAGTAGCAGCCTAAGTGTAGCTGTAGCGCCCTTTTTTGTTAGAATCTGTGTTGGGGCGCCTACTAAACCTTTCTAATTTTCAAGAGTTTTTGGAAAATAAAATGTTATTCCTAGCATTAGTTCGTGTTATTTGTATAAGTGTCCACCAATGCATGCGCTGGGTCACAAGCAAAACTACCAAGGAACTTAGCAATGCATGGTACCTGTGTATTGAAAACTCCTGATAATACACCTAATATGCGGCATGCACAACAGCACACAGCTGGTTGAGCATGGCGAGAAGCCAGCATGCAAGCAACTGCACAGCACTAATAAGGGCAAAGTTGGACGACAAGCGCTTTCAGCTTAACTTATGGACTAGTTGGGTTGTCGCGATGGAGATGGTCGATAACATAACGACCCGCGGTATTTATTTGCTGCTTCACAGGTGTCAAGCATTTCCAGCCGTGCCGTCCGACTTTACCCCGCAGTACCCTGCTACTATTATGTATGTACGTATACACGCACACACGAAAACACCACCTTCACCTTCAAACTTCACCCGACGAGAGGCAGCTTCAAGCAAAAAGCGGCAAACTTCACATACGTAAAGCAGAATGCAAAGCACAGTTCAATAGGACAGTGCGGGCTAATTCGGGCCAGGGGCTAAATCGGGCCACCCCAACCTATTTCTAGCTGGTGATCATAACGCCAAGAACACATGGTGGTTGTACGTTTGGCCAGATTTGCCCCTCCTAACCAAAGCAAAAAGATCGGGTTGGCCCAACTAATCCCTTGTGACCCCAACTACAGTACGAATCTGCACTAACTAACACCATACAAAAAATAACTCGCCAACGAAGACATCCTGAAAGAATCTGTCAACACCTCCACGCTAATTTTCAGCGGGATTTCCAAATCAAAAAACCGTTTGATTCTATATGCTCTCAGTGTCGAGGTATCGCCGATTTCCTTATGTACTGAAATCGCCAAAATGGGCGTCGACCATTGGGCAATTCTAAACCTCGCAAACGCCCGAAAAATCAAAAGTGGTAGAAATATGCATACGTGATGAAAACAATAAAAATGGGCATCGGGCGTACAGGGTCGTGGGGTGTCGTGGTTTGCGTGGTTTAGCGTCTGCCAAATGTCGACGCGATTTCAGTACATAAGGAAATCGGCGATATCTCGACACTGAGCGCAGATAGAATCAAACGGTTTTTTGATTGGAAATCCCGCTGAAAATTAGCCGTGGAGGTGTTGACAGATTCTTTCAGGATGTCTTCGTTGGCGAGTTATTTTTTGTATGGTGTTAGTTTGTGCAGATTCGTACTGTACCCGGCAGCATGAGGCTAAAACCGACACAGTTATGGGCAGGGTCAGGCTACCCTACTAAAAACCGGTCCCTGTCCATAGGAAAACTTGGCACGCTGGCTGACTGCTGTCCACCTACTTGACATGCCCAAAGGGCCTCAGGGGATAATTGTAACCTTGAACACTTTCGCACCACACACAAAGAAGAGAAAGGAAGGGATTAGGTATATCAGTTTATCTTTTTGTCCATCTTGCTGTCTGCTGTATTAACTTTTTTGTACGCAATAATTAGCATGGCTTCTCGTGTTTGCAAGCTAAGTATTACCCCTGACAAGCTTCCTGCCCAGTTTCAGTGCGAGATTGATCCGAAAAAGTCGACGGATGAAGTATTAGCTACGATGGTACGCAAGTGGTCAAGCAGGCTCAGCTAGGCGCAAGGATCAAAGTTAACTCTAAGTCTCTTGCGCGCAGAAAGCCGACGTACTGGCAGGTGAGAGAACGGCGGCGAACTGCCCAAAAACAAAGAGAAGAGCACCTAAGCGTCCAAGGGACATTTCTGCTTGCATTGATAATAATCTGCCAGTAGGAAAAAGCCACGGAAAAGGACATTAACTTATGAAAGAGAACTACAGTAACCTATTGGCATGACAAAAACGTCGCAGTTTGTTGAACTGGAAATATTATTTCGCATTTGTGACAGAAATGAATGATAATACCTTGTTGTTATTCGCATGCATGCTTTGTGATCGAAATTGAACACAAAGAATAAGTGAAGAAAAGGAGAGTGCGTGAGTGACCAAAGGGGCAATTATAATCAGCTGATTGTTCTACTCACTTGCTGCGCGCAGGCAGGATAATTATTTCGGCCCGCCCCTCCCGCTCCTACTAAAACGTACGCACTAGGCTCGCTTGCCCATAACTGTGTCGGTTTTCGCCTCATGCTACCCGGCAGCATTATCATCATAATTTCCTACCCTCTTTTACCTCGTTTAGTCCAGACGGAAGACTTGGTTTCTTTCATCAAAATCTGATATCCATCTACTAAATGCGCTAAACTTTCCGCGATTGGCAGAGAAGGGCAGGTTATTACCAAAGACTGCAAAAAACAACTCATTTGACCATCATTACGGACAACGGACACATACAAAGGAAGGACACAGTGTTGACATACTCTGTAGTGTGCAACATACGGGGTAAGTTTTCGGTGAATTCAAATTCATCATTCGACCATACGTATCTCTGCCTTGACGCATAGGGAGGTGAGGTGTAACGGATACTCAATATGACTGCCACATCCACTACTTTATGTCAATTTATGAGAACTGAAAAACGGAGCGCCAGTACATAAGGTTCTCATTCATGAGAACTTGTGTGATTCTGTTCTGCACAAAACATGTACTCCTAGAAGGGGGAGGAGGGGCCTTCGTCAGAAGGCCTTTCTAGGAGTACATGTTTTGTGCAGAAGAGTCGCACAAGTTTTCATAAATGAGAACCAGGGTTCGGACAAGAAGGACCCAAAAAATTTAAAGGACCCAAAATAAAAATAAAGGACCAAAATAAAGCAGTCCATTACCATACATGAGCAGTTTATTGCAGGCATTCAGCAGGCACATATGGTGCTTAACACGCGACGCAGATGTTTTTTATCTGCGAGTGAAGCGAGCAGAAGTTTTTCGCAAATTTGACTATATTTTAGCCAAAACCACAAAATTTGAGTTTCACATCATTTCGAGCATCAAATAAAATTCAAGTACAATCTGAGTATCTCGAGTATGTGCGAGCACACTGAATTGCTGATGATGATTAGCTAGGCTTATAGGAATACTAGCTCAAATAACCGTGGCTACATCTATCTAGCTCATGATCAGCTTACATACAATGCAGGCAGGTTCAGGTACCCTACAGTACATCGGGTTATACCCAGGGATACTACTGGAGGCGGGATTAGCCCAACATAATGTATCAATGGGAGAATTGTGGTCTGCGAGCGGAGCGAGCAGAAAATTTTTGCAATTTGAGCCAAAAAATGTGCTAAAACTACACCCCAAAAAAATTTATAAAGGACCGACATGGAAATAAAGGACTTTTAAAGGACTTAAAGTACCTAAGGTGAAAAAAAGGACCTCTAAAGGACTTAAAGGATATAAAGGACCTGTCCGAACCCTGGAGAACTTTATGTACTGGCGCTCCGTTTTTCAGTTCTCATAAATTCACATAAAGTAGTGGATGTGGCAGTCATCTTCAGTATCGGTTAACCCGTGAATTTAGTTTCGTAGAAAATTGAGAGAAAATACTGTATTTCGTGTGTGAGAACACGTGAGAATGGTCGAATTTGATAGTAAAACTCCACAGTTCAAATTCATCGTGAATTCACCAACCACGTGTGTAACGCACCAGTGAGTGGGGCGTCTACACTGTACCTGGACAGCTCCGGATATTTCCATCGTTACAACAGCTTTCTCCTCTGGCGAAGCAAGCTGAGTTTGAATATCCATTACGTGAATAAAGTCCGCCAGTTTTGTCGGCTAAAATAGGGCCAAATGGATACAGCACGTAGTAGATCCTATAGGCTCTCTACTGTTGTCAACCATTATCGAATACGTGTATTATTCATAAATTCAGTTGGAGGCATCGATTTAGTTGGCACACTTACACTGCATCGATTATCCGTCACGTAACTGATACCCATCTCAGGACCTACGATAACCTCTGCGGGAACTGCCCAACCAGCCTAAAAACAGCATATGGCTATCATCTGAAACATCCACTCTCGACCCATCTAGATGCTCAAGCAGAAGTTGTGCTCCATTAAACCTGGTCCCGAAGCGAACGCTACAACGACGCAACGCGCGCGTCCTTTACTACGTACGTAACGTACCGTAATACGTTACGCGTCTTCGTTCG
>JASAMW010000756.1:0-44661 GCA_030247985.1 Epsilonema sp. ZAB3_2
AAATGGTGTAAAATGGTATACGTGTGGGAAATGAGCGAACTCTCTCATTCATGAATTACCTGATCAATGTACTGTATGTGCCTATGAGTAAACGCACGCACAGGGTTATCCATCCAAGCACCATACCACGGTGGCACTGGCACGAATCTGTAGAAAACCGATGATGACCATGACAGACTACAGGAAAATGGAATTTTGGTGAAGCAAATGAGTTTCGGTATTGATGAATGTACGTACTGTAGTGCGTACTGTTCGTTCATACACTCTACTGCACCACCGTGTACAATGCACACATGACCCTGAACGTCATCCAATTACGTCTTTCCTGAATTCTCGCCCGTTGAGTGATGGTGTTTCGAATCGGGAAAATGTTGTTGCTGTCGCCTTTTCACTTCGAGCGACATCTTGACTTTGTGTTTAAGGTGCGTTTCTACGCATTTTCTCCCATTGATGTGAAGTTGTGTGGAAGGCGAAAGAGACTCTCTAAATGTATGTACAAGCGCGCGAAATCTGACGTACCATGCTCCTGCTGCTGTACAAAGTGATTTCGGTACGTACACCATGCATGTACACGATTGTGTTTGTCCCCATTCTTATCCAGTCCAACGACGTGATATACGCAATGCAGCAGACAGTAGTGGTCGGTCGTTTCGTTCATGCTATTCGCCTCATTTGCCATTCTGTGCCGACGACGTTCCTTTTCGATCCAGAATATGATCGATTACTGGTAGTGAGTTGAGAGGCTTGGATTTGGAATTTTGGGTGTAGGTCAACATACCGAAAAATCAGTGACGCGACGGTGTTTTTTGTTTCCTCGGGCTCTCAGTGTGCACGACCGACAAAATCGAAAAGTCGAACCAATATTCATTTTTGGTCGAACTCTTGGTTCAGTATTGTGCAATGTGTGTTGCAAGTTGTTATTGTTTGATTGATTGCAGTTTTCTGTGAGAGTACGAGTTCTCACGTTACCCATTAGTTGATTTTACAGTCTAAAAATTTTGTTTAGATTTTGCATTCTCTTTTTCTATACCGATAGGCCGATAGATTGATTGTTGCGATTGCTCGCGGCAAATTTTTGTTATTCTTATTTATTTGTTGATGTTCGATGTTTCTTTTTGTTTGTCTTCTGTTGTTTGTTGCGCCCGATGCCTGCGATGCATAGTGCCTGCATACATTGTGTACGTAGTGCAAGAATACATACATTTGCATACATAACTTTAGGATACGTACGTTACGTACCATGTACTTATGTACGTACCTACTGTGCCTAACCTAGGTATGGAAATGGTTACGTACCTTACATACATTGCTTGATACGGTAGGTTGACTTGACGTCGGATGCTTTTTCTGGTTTATTTTGTTCCGCGCGCCTGCTTCCACCTTTTACTTTGTTTGTCCGACGTCCGGTCCAACCGAAAATTTGTCCCATTTTCAGATGACATCGTCAATCATGCATGACCCTCAGCCTCACATTGTCACATCGTTTGGCATCGGTAACCATCCACCACTAAACTTGTTACGTAAACGTTAGACAGTGCGCATTGTAGTAGGGTGTGCTGACGTATTGCACGGGAATTTATGCATAGTGCAATGCAACAGCTTGTTGGCTGCTGGAATGAATGCCTACGGAATGACACGCTTTTCCACGCTTGTTTTCGATATCAAAACCTTCCACCGGTAGAAACGAAGATGTACTAACTAAAAGTATAACTGGATTTCTATTTTGATTTTTGGCACACTGCTAACGGTGCTAACCATGTGTTATGTCATGTAGCTTCGTTTGTTCATCGCGCACATGACATGATGACTGTACGTACAGTAGTAGCAGCAAACGGTAGCATCTGGGGTAAAAAATTTGTAAAAGCTTTTTTCAGCATTTTGTCGTCCCGCAATCGTTCAATTTCTCTCTTGTTTTTCTTCTTACTAGCCCTGATCCCACGGCAAAAAATTGAACAAAATACAGTGCGTGATTCATGGCATAGTGTACTGTACATATTCTGCAACTGTACGTTACGTACAGCAAACAACGATTGCAGTTGTTGAAGGTTGAGCTTTTCATGCTTGCTAGTGCGCATGCCGTACGTATGTATGTACACTCGCCTTGATGACAACCGAACCACGAAAGGGCTCGTGGTTTGCTCCTGTGAACGTAGGACAAATTTTAAAAATAAAAATATCACCATTTTGAAGACAATAATGTGGCAGCGATTGAATCCAATCCAGGTGATGTGTCGAAAATGGAGTCCAAGTTCGTCAAGTCAGCCGACGTGGTCCAAGTTGTTAATCTTCGAGACCTCTCTCATTCCTCGCGCCTGCACTTATCAACTCTCTAAAGATTGGATAGCAATTGTTTTTCCACGCAATACGCAACTGTTTCCGCGTCGAACAATGTGCATTCGAACAATAGCTGAATGTGATTTGCCGATTTTGCCGCTGCGAGATAAAAATCTTTTCCCATACTTTTTTACTGTTTTGGCCTGAGAACGCAGCTGAATTTTATGGTTTAGAGAGTATCGTCCTTCCTGATCGATCTTAACCGATGATAGAGTTCCTCCACTTTATATCATACCTATGTACAGTATGTATGTACTATACCGCTTGCTTAGCGGCCGCCCGTGTGTGGTAAAAGTTTCTTTTGCATTCATTTTCGGATGTCGAAAAGTGTCGAAGAATTCGGATCGACTCCATGCCCCCACCGACGCGCTGTTCCGTTTTCGTTCCGCACAAGTTTGATGGGTGGCGCATCTCCCTCCAGTCGCCACCCCTTGCTCAATTTGATTTTACCTGTAGTATGTATCGTTTTTGCCCGTCGCGCCGTGTCATCTTGACTTTTAACGATCTTTTGGCTTCAGTTTATATCTGATAGACAGCCCGCGAAAGATGCCTCCTCCATATTTTTTACGATCGACTTCGCTCATTCTCTTGATGAGGTAAATCTTCGATTTAGATCTTTTCGTTAGGAAAGAAAAAATCGGGCCCAAATCGGCCGCCGTCGTGCTTTTGTCGGTCTCATCTTAAACACTTCACTGCGTTCTCCAATATTTTTAATCTGTAACCTCTTAGCCTTGTTTTTCCTTATCTGTACTATAACAATTTGCAACCCCAAAGGGTACTGTACTGTGTTCTGTAGCCACTGTTGGTAGAAGAAAAGTGAGTTCACGAAAACACCATCGACGAACCAGCTCCATTCGTTCGTGTTCCTGAATGTTTTATGATAGCAATTCGCTGCTGCTGTTTATTTTCTTTGTCTCTTCGAACTTCCGCCATGTTTTTTTTAAAATAGGAAGTCGGCGTCATATTGTTTTTCTACGTCCTTCTGGCATAAGAATGGTGGCTTTTCTTTATCTTTTCTGTTCCTATTGAAAGTATGGGAGGCAGTCTGAGGGTGGTGGAAGGCCGAAATGAATGAGCCTTTGAGTTGAGGATAAACAAGAAAACAAAAGGCACCGCTTTGAAGCTTCCGCACGCGTTTTACGCCTTTAGCATCCTCCGCGCCACTTACTCTGGCTTGAGAGCAAGAACAAATAACATTAGCTAATGTTGGTCCGTAGAAAGAGTGCCAACATCTACCTAGGAAAAGCAGCCTCTCATAATAACTTTCAGTCTTATTCTTGCACCTTGTCTTTTTCCTTCGGACCACCGGAGTACGTAATTCGCACCTATTTTCCATTGTTGTCATCAATGCACAATATTATTATTGTAGAGTGGTATATTCTCTTTCTAAGGAGAACTTATGTTATCCATTCTTGGCTATATTTCGTTACCGCTCGCATACTGCAGTACTGCACGCTTATTGTCAGCTGTATTCAGCTGCGCAGCCGTGTAGCGTATTGTACGTACGTACAGACGGGTAGCGATAAACCTACAATTTGCAGTAGTCGGGACGGGGTGCGAGCATGCCAGCTAAGGATCGTAAAGCCCAAACAGCTGTCCGGTATTTCTCACTCAATAAGCGGCCCATACATAAGCTCTTTTCCATTCCCACAGAGCCATTTGTATCGGTATGCGGCGTCTATCTATCTGGATCTTATGTACTGTACACTCTATGTACGTAGGTTCGTTCAAGGAGCTTCTCAGCTGCAGCTCTATCGCAGCCACTTTATGCTTCTGTTTTGTGGGGATATTTTGCACTTTCGTTGTTGTTGCTTGTGGTTCTCTTCTCAGTCAATTGTTTGTCTGCAATTCAGTTTCATTGTTTTGCAGTGGCTCCTACCATACGCCAAATGCTGAGGTACTGTACGTCCATGTATGAGTATGTACTTACTTGAGTACAGGTTTACCTTCTTCTCACTTCTTTGGCATTGAGCTTTGGAGCTCTTTCTTATTGTAAATTGTACACATATTCTTTGCGCCCTTTTCTTTATTGCTCACTTCCATCTAAAATAGCGTCGGCAAGATTTGAGCCCTTACCCCGCCGATTTTCTTTTATGAGTCTTTGATAGCCTTGAGAGTTTGGATGGTGAGTGACAATTTTCTATTCACCGGTGTACATGCATGCCACTGTTGCTTTTCTTTTATTGCTGCACCCTCTTTTCTGTCCACCCTTCAATTAGGTGCTCGAAGTTTTGAAGGAAGGTATGTATGTAAGGATAGTACCGCCCTTTATGTCAAAAACTCACTACGTACACGATTTATGTGTAGTACCACCACATGCTGTGTATGTATGTAGTACTTTACCGTCGCTACTTTGACACGTCGCCAAATTAACGTACTGGAGAGATGAGAGACTTCTCTGTTTTGTGTGGTCATCGCACGCCGTCCGCTGTCCGTCAGGCGTTTTTTTACACGAATGACCGATCTTCGTCAAGATTACTCTACCTACTCAGACTGACCACTACTGACCACGACCGGGCTCATACTTAGACCGACCGACCACACCACTAGAGCAACAAATTAGCGCTTACGTAGGCATCGTTTACACGACTTTTCGCTAAGTTTATGAGCTCCTTTCTTCACACAAACGCTCCACTTTTGCGCAGTAGCAACTACGCAATTTTTGGGGCGTACTATTCGTACGTAAATGATGAATTTGAATTGTGAAAATGAATGAGCGGTGCTGTGCGCAAGGTACAATAATTGTACTTATACGTACACTCTCGTTGTATTACTACATACATCTCGCTTCGCATGCGTACTTACATTACGTACAATTATGTGGGCTCGCACTGTATGTACCGGTATGTTGCAAAAGAGCAATTGACCTTTGATATCGTGAAATAAGCCGTGATCGTTTTAGCAAGCGGCACGCGCTTTACATGTTAGCTTGACGTTGACGCATCATCTTGCCTACCTACAATATTTATTATGTCTGTCTACCACGTGCTATTGGTAAATGTTTTGTCGTTAGCTCCGCAAGCCCAAACCAATATGTTGCGCTCCTGTTTTGTGACTCAGACAAGTTTGACGGGCTTCGGTTGCACGCATGTACTACGTAAAGCAGGTACAGTAATCACCGCCACCACTTGCCTCTTTTTCCGCTGTGTAGAAAAAAAGAACCGATATCAATCTGATCCCGAGTGCACTTTAAAATCATGACGACGACTACAGCGGACTCTTCGATTGGTGCGTCACCTAGCGGCGGATTGGCGAATCACCGCGATGGTCGGTCGCTCAGTGCCGCGAGTTCTCTCTCTAGCAGTATCGATACTTCCGCCGGACTCATGGATGTAGAAGAAATGGACATTATGGACGGCCTGGTACAGGATGTGCGGAATTTATCCGAAGCTCTCAACCGACTTAGCGCGATTCTGGAAGGATGCGAGGATACGTCGGGCGGAAACAATGGATTACAATGTATGTACCGACTTTGCAATTCCTGTAGTTTTTGTGCCGCAGATATTGTTTGAGTCGGTTGAAAATCTGTAAAGTAGTGCCGGGACAAGACTATCCGGGGAAATCCACTCACTACCGTGCAAAACAGTGACAGCTCTCAAAATTTATCATGGCATACTATAGTCTGGCCAATAGCAGTTGCGTAAAATAGATTTACAAATGCGGATTTCTGTCCACGCTTCGTGTACTTCTATATAGCAGAAGTACATGCAAACTACGCAACTCGCCTTGAGTCCAAGTGCCAACTGCTTTTAGCCAGACTATAGTACCAAGGATCCATGAACAAGAATAGAATCTTGCATGGCCTGCGCAGATCGATCCCTGACCGGAAACGTCGTCCTAGAAATAACCGATAATTTACATGCTGGATCGTACATATAAATGTACGATCGTGTATGATAATGTACGATCGTGTATATGAATGTACGATCGTATATATAAATGTACGATCGTATATATAAATGTACGATCGTACATAGAAATGTACGATCGTGCATAAAAATATACGATCGTACATTTTTATATACGATCGTACATTTCTATATACGATCGTACATTGATATATACGATCGTACATTATTATACACGATCGTACATAAAAATGTACGATCGTTTGATTATCTGAGCTCGAAAAGCGCGCGCAATCTCCATGCACACAAGCTCGCACTCTCTTCACAGAAACGAAAATATGGCCGAATTTTGCCTACGTAGTTGGTCATGTGGATACCTTGACCGTTAGTAGCTGACGCCATGCTGATGGTTGGAAAGCTGAGAAGAAGCACCAAATCTTGTTGACATAGACAGCGAATGCTTATTGATGCCAGTAGACGACAAGAGAACACGAAAATACTTATGAAACTTCCCTTACTCTGCGGTCTGCTTGGAGATTGCGCGCGCTTTTCGAGCTCAGATAATCACCTATTTTTATGTACGATCGTATATATAAATGTACGATCGTGTATAATAATGTACGATCGTGTATATAAATGTACGATCGTGTATAAAAATGTACGATCGTACATTTTTATATACGATCGTACATTTCTATATACGATCGTACATTTATATATACGATCATACATTTCTATTTGCGATCATACATTTCTATTCACGATCGTACATTTATATATACGATCCAGCATGTATATGATCGATCATTATTTCCTTCGGTTATTTTGAGGACGACGTTTCCGGTCAGGGATCGATCTCCGCAGGCCATGCAAGATTCTATTCTTGTTCATGGATCCTTGATAGTACTACATAACCTACTCCTGCCTCTGTTTCTTTTGTTCCTAGCCAAAATTGCAACTTTGGGGTAAAACCGCCATAGGGCTGGGAGTGTCTCCGCATGGCGGCTTTTCCCCACGCTACCCTATTTATGTACGTATCTACAGTATTCTTATCTGTTGTGTCCGTCCACGTCCAGTTTGGAACATCAAGAATTTTTCTTTTCCGGCCAAGACTGAAAAAAAGACAAAACTGAATGGGGCTAAATCTGAGGCAGAAGGCGCCCACTTTTTGCGCTTGTGTTCTCTCTGGAAGAGATGGGCGGAGCGAAATTTGTCTGGTCATGGTGTCATCTCGTTAATCCTTTTCTTCCGATCCCAGGTCAGTGCTCAGTTTGACCGTATGATCTCCTCTCCAGCACTGGAAAACGAAAATCTTACACATCTTCCCCGATCGCCCGGGATTTGTGTCAGACTGACCTACTGTCTTATGGGCCACCAAAGTACTACAGACAGGCAGACATTCTCTCGTAGTAGATGGCAATTTCGCTAAAAGAAGTCAGCCAAAATTTGATACTAAACTTCGGCGGAATAGTGGAATCGGAGACCATCGCTGGGCACTAAATTCTTTTAGAGAGTAGGTAGTAGAGTGCGCGATAATAGTGCAACAAATGTCGGTCCAGGTCCTGGTCAGGTTATGGACATTTCTCTTTTTTTCCGCACCGATCGTCGTTTTCTTCTCATGGTCATCATTACCCCATGTACACAGTCGTGCGGTGTTGCACGACATTCGCAAGAATGGCCATGACTGACTTTTGGACATCTTTCGGAATAGTCCGCGAACCGTGGATATTATTTACGCGTGCCTACGCATGCGTGCACGTGTAACTTTCGTAATTGGCTGGTCGGTGCTCCACGCATTGCATGTACCTGCAAATGTATGGGCGTACAAGATATACCGTACATGTATGGGTATTATACACGTATGACAGGTACGTAGGACTGTATAGGGTAGGTACTATTGCATGCATACACCTACATCGTACGTACGTACGTACCTAGTACGTACGTACATACTGTACCTAGTACCACATCACGTCGTGTCGTATACGTCTACGATACACATACACACGTATACATTCTACTGAATGGATGAACCTGCTCACGCAAGTCGATTGCAGTAGTATATCCAATCTTATCCCCTTTGGGCGAACCTTGCGTCAAGAGTGACAATTATCGACAATGCTCCGATCGTTTGTCAATCGATGAAGTGAAGGCGTCTCGAACCTTTCCAAATCTTTTATTGCCTCTCAAGATGACTTCCAGCTTTCTAGCCCTCAAATCCCGGATTTCGTCGACTTTCTCGCTACATTCTCTTGCCCGCACTTTTTTCATTCATTGATTTGTGAGGTTATCTCCAAGCGAACGATCCTCACTTTTTAATCTTTCATTGATTTGTGAGGTTATTCTCTTTCTTTCTACCCAATGTAATGTGCACCTTCGACGTAATATACCCCAGGTGGGCTCTGATCAAGATGATTATCTTGTGAGTGCATATAGGGTATCATGGGGTAAACCAGCCATGAGAAAATCCGGCCACCTTAGCTTTTAGGGCTAAAATTTATCTCAGCAACCAAGGGACCGATTGAGACAGTGGTATGATCTCAATCGATTCCTTGGAATATCCTCTTACAAATCAGCTATTTGAATTGGCCGTTCATTATTTGCTGAAGCAGCAAGTTCAACGGAGCTTGGGTGGTCGGGTTTACCCCACAGTACCCTACCTATTGTATTTATTGCGGATATTTTTTGTTTTTTCTTCTTTCAGCGGAAGAAACGCAAGCCTACTGCATCCAAGTTCATTGCGCTCTGACGGAAGTGAGTCGAAGTCTGAAGGAGAATTTACTCGATCGTTACCAGTTTCTGCGCTGTTCCGAAGTTTTGTCGCCCGCTGCCAACCTCATACACTGTGTCAAAGGTGAGCCGACACCGGGATGACAGAGAGGGTCAGATTATCATCTCATATTCAGTTTGTTTGACTTTTTCAATCATGTACACCTAGAGTACGTACGTACGTACGTACCTATCTCTTGCAAAAAAGAGTGTCGGTTTCAACTGTTGCTTCAGCGCAAGTTTTTTCAGTGTCCATGAGCGGTTGTCGAATAGTGACTGTTTCCCAGCGCGTTTTATATTTTAAAATTCGCTTACACCTATGTATCCAACTAATCCGATTATTTGCCTAAATTTTTTCAGACGTCTCTTTTCACTTTTTGCCTATTTTTCTGAGAAGCGTGTACAGACATTTTACGTACGTACGAGTCGCCAAACAGATTAGGATCAAAGCGGCCCAAATGTGTTACGGTTGGTTGGACTGACTGGCGGGAGGGAACCGGCAGAGAGAAGTGGCTTGATGTGATGCGAAAAGTCGCTCTTGCTCGAGTGGACACGGACTTCTCCTTTCATTCAAGGACTTCTGAACTGCCACTGATCTTTGCGCCATTTATCTGCTATCATCTGGTGTGATGGCGGTGGGTAGGTATCTTCATCTTTGGCGTGTGTACACTGGAGTTCAGAGATCTCTACTGCTTCAGATGCTTCAAATGCTTCAAGGATGACCATTGCGTACGTAACCTTTTGGGCCCCCGCGCTGCTCCTTGCGATCTCTGAACTGAACTTTTGCGCACCTCTGGTTAGTCTGGTAGCAGTTTTAACTTGAAGTTTACAGTACATACATACAGTACATACATACTCTGTGTATCATTGCTGTATGTACCGATAGCGTACGTATAATGTACGTACGTGTACGTTACACTTTGTGATGAGCACGAGCAGCACCTTTGGGTCATTATTCAAGCTTTCGTCCAACATTCCATTGCTGCAGGAGGTAATAGATCAAATATTCGTAGATACATGCAGATAGGGTACTGTGGGGTAAACCCGGGCACGGGGGTAAACCCGGACACCTAGTATATCTCAGCAACCGTTACCGTACGACCGATTGAGACAAGTATTCTACCAATCGATTCCTTCAACTCTCCTCTTTCAAATGAGTGACCATGTTCACATAATTTGCTAAAGCGGCAAGTTCAGAATAGCTTAGGTGTCCGGGTTTACCCCGTGTCGGGTTTGCCCCATAGTACCCTACATATTATTACGTACTACACTTACGTAGATCACATCCTGGCCACCAACCTGCCCATTGGCAATAATTCCTGGTAAACTTTCGCTGGATAGTGCCGTGGCAAGATGAGTTTATTATTGTTGTTCCCGCCGAAGGTATTGACGTGTATGTACGTACCTTCGTAGACGATAGCCAAGCCGGCTTTTAAGCCGCTTTCGACGTCCGTCGCCCACCGTCGGTGTAACAAAAACTCAAGGATCCGTGCCGCTCTGCGCAATTATCTTTTTCTCTCAATTTCTACATACATACCCTCCGCAGCCAGTGATGAGCTCCAGTCCATACAGCCTTGGCACCTCATGTACGTACGGTACCCTATAAGGGTTTTTTAGTTGAGCAAAAAGAGCCGGACCGCCGGCCGGCCGAAGGATTAGTGCGTTTTAGTTGATCCAAAATGGGCCGGCGGTCCGGACTTTTTCGTCCCAGCCCAAGACATCGGACGAAACGGACGAGCTTTTGTTTCCTCCCTCTTGAGTGGTCATAAAGAGGATTAGGGTCACCGTGGGGGAGCGGGAAGGAGGGAGAAGTTCGCAGGGATGTGAGAGAGCCAGACAGGTGGCCCAAGGAAGGCGAAGGGCTTTGGCCAATTTGTGTTTTTCTTGTTTGGTCCGGACCACTTATGTTTTGGTCCGTCCGGTCGGCCGCTAAAAACTCATCTAAAAAACCCTTTATGTACATACGTACGTCGAATATATTTGTACTGTATTGTCCTGCCTAGCTATGAATATGCGAAGGATCTTCAGAAGAGAAGAATAGATGACTGGAGAGGGTGGATTAGGTAGGAGGGGTATCTTTGAAGGAAAACTGTGTAGGTATGTAGGGGCCCACCCACTCTTCTGTTAGTGCAGAGCCGAGACGGCGTCGATGTCATTTGGCGGGGGTTGGAAGCGAACCCTCTTAAAAAATATAATGGTTGGTTGGTGTGGTAGTATTTGGTGGAGATGGCGCACTACTACCTACTATTAGTTTTGTCCCGAATTCTTTGCAGAAAGAAAAGCTTGGGTTTAATTATGTGTGCAAGACGCCTTTGGGATGACAGCAGCCCCTCCCCTATGGCTGCCAAAAGAAAGCAAGTCGTAAATCTTTTGCTGCAGAAAAAACTGGCAACTCATTCAACTTTCGAAATCATTCCGACTGCTTTCGCTTTTCGTTCTGTTGTTGGTGCCTTTGTGCTGAAGTAAAGCGGCTTTTTTCGCTCGCCTGCAATAAGGATATGTCTACTAGCGAATGGTTCGTTGTCTGCTAGCTAGCCGAATCTGCTTCGCGGATTGCTGACGAATTTCGGTGTTTGATTTTGTCTAAAACTTGTACAAGTAATGCATCCGGCACCTATTGTAACCAAATAAAGTAGTACCAATGTGCCACAAGTTAGTGTACGTACGTACGTCTGGATTTGTAATGACTGATTGATAATAATCAAAATATTATTATGGCACGGTCCTATGTACGCGCCGATAAAATGAAAGGGGTGTAGAAGGTCTTTTCTGACTTCTCGCTGTCATTATTGCGATACCGGGTGTCCCTATAAAATTTCATCCTTCACCGAAGTGGCGCAGTTTTTCTACGGTTGGCAATTGTGCGGCCAGACACCCAACACTGAACTACCCTATCAGTGGGTGTGGTGTACTCTTAACTCAGGTACTCTTGACTCTCAATAAAACCTGACACCTTCCCCAAATTCTGAAAAGGCTGTCAGAGCGTCCGATCCGTTTTTGCTCCGACGACAAAATTTCTGTTCCGTCGACTTCGTCAGTTTGACTTCATATCCTTCGATTTGCGCAGAAGGGCGAAACGAAAATATCCCTTCTTGTGAAGATACAAAATCGTCGCGAAATGCAGTGACGATTTTTGTGCTTATGAAATTTCCATCGCCATCACTTTTCACCTCTTTCTCGCCATCACTTTTTTAGCAAAAATCGCCCTACGCGAACTTTTTTCGAAAAAAAAAATCGTCCTACGAACCAAAATCGTCACAGCACTGCGTGACGATTTCAATGAAATCGTCACTTAATTAAACGTCATCTACTCCCACAAAACTCGTCATCTGCTTTTTTGGCCACTAATCGTCACCACTTTTGAATGTTCGTCATCTTATTTTTATCGCCATCTTTTTTTGGGGACGATTTCTTCGAAAATCGTGAAGATTTTCGAAAATTTTTGAAGATGACGATCAGCTATTCTCGTCATCAATGTGAATTTCTCGTCACGTTTAGATTTATCGTCACCAACGCAAGAAGGGAACCCGGCGGTGCAGTAAGGCGGGAAATATGATTTGAAAGTCATTCGTTTGATGTTTAGATTCGTCATCTCATTTTCCACCTACACAAGAAGGGATAAAGTACATCACGCAGAAAATAGGGGGGAGGGGGGAGGGGGAGGGGTCTGGCCGATGTGACGTTAGCGTGACGATGGTGGGGGGGGGGGGGGGTCGGGGAAAACGTGACATCACGGGTACCTGCTTTTCAAAACCAAGGTCCAAACCCTGAAAAATCCTATTACATGGACCTCAAAAATAGGTGGCGATGATGCAGAAAAAACTAAAAAAGGCTTTGAAATCGTCACCATGGTGTGGTAGACATTGTCACCAAGCTGTGGTACAAAAATCGTCACCCAGCTCCAGCAGTGGTAAATCGTCACCAAGCTGTAGTATGACTTTGCTGTACAGTATGTACAGGGTGATTTTTTCTCCTTTAGGATTTTGACTGCCAATTTCAATAGGTTACCCTGCACCGATTTTGCTCAAATTTTGCCCAAATATTCCCAAGCGTTTGCCATTTGCTTGATAAAAATTTCGAGTTAAAATGATGCACTGGTAGTGAGAATTACAGCAGGGGACACAAAATCAAACTTTTTCAACATTTTCACCGTATACAGTAATTGTTGACTACTGCTACAATTCTTCCATCAAAATATCAGAAAACATGGCAAATGGCAGTACTGCGGTATTTTTTCAAATGGTAAATGGCTTTGGATTGTCTTTATAGACCCTTTCTGTCTTTGCACCCCAAGAAAGAATTTTGGAGTCATCAAATCTGGTGATTATTGCTCATCAGCTGATGATGCAGCACTGATGAGGCATGGGCAGCACTGATGAGAAATGAGACAATCTCCAAGCATGCCACCAACACTGTCAATGTTTTTTGGCTGTTAGGGCTTAGGTTCCATCTTGCTGAAACCACTTTGCTTGTAGGAAAGAGCCGTTGGGCTCCAAAAAGAGGCTTTCAATCACTTTTTTCAGTAAAAAGTGGGTTGAAAAGGCTCGAAATTGCAATTTTGAAACGAAGGGGATAATTCTCACTCTACAGTGCACCATTTTAACTCGTAATTTTTACCACGTAAATGGCAAACGCTCGGGAATATTTAGGCAAAATTAGAGCGAAATCGGCGCAAAGTAACCTATTGAAATTGGCAGTTAAAATCCTAAAGGAGAAAAAATCACCCTGTACCTATGTATTAGAGATGTAACAGGGCGAAATTTTTCAAAGTGCCAGAACCAGAGCCAGATCTGAAAAATTGCCCCAGCCAGAGCTGGACCAACATCCAGAAAATGCTGTAGCAAACTGGCGCAGAAAGGATGCACAACCATAATGATCATACAGGACACGGTGTCCGACATAGACCTCCCTAATGATCCAGCCTTATAACTTTCAGCGACAGTGATCCAGCGACAAGTTTCTGTCGCGGGCAGACAACAATGCCGCACGTCCGTGCGTGCCAACAAAAGAGTGTGTGCAAGTCCGGTGACCAAGTACAAGAGTGGGAGTTTGAGAAATTGAGCTGTGCAGTCAGATGGGGTCAGGCGCTAAGAGGGGTGTAATCCCATGTTGCGCTGTGTGTTTGACTCACGCACTGGCTGCCCAATTTTTCAAACTGCTTCTCTTGTGCTTACATGTCTGAATAGCTTTATTACTTTAAAACGCGATGTCTGGAAGGATTCAGTATTCCTGTACAGTACCGATGACAGGGGCTAAATTTCAGCTTGATTATCTCCTGTAATACGGAAGTTATAAGGCTGGATCATTAGGATCGTGACATATGTTTCATTCACGATTATATTTCTTCATGCAGGATGTAAAAAAATGCAGTTTTCGTCTTTCATGCACAGTAGAACACATGCTTAGTATCTATATCACTCGATTCCATAGTATCACATCACTGCTGCTGTCTAAGTATTACTACTAGTAATCAACATCATGTAACCACAACCAGGCTTTCTCGCTATGTAAACTGGGGTTTCTCCTACAGTACGGGTCAGCTGGGTTTATCACACACTAAAAATATCTCAGGATCTAGCCAACGTAGCGCAAAGCGGTTAAAAATCTCTCGATAAGTTTCAGCGGGATTGAAAATAAAAAAAACCGCATGCGTCTACGAGCCCTCTGTGTCGAGAAATCGCCAATTTCCTTAAGTACTAAAAATGTACACTTTTTTTCGATTACCGTATTTTTGGGTGTATATCCCCCCCTGAGTATATCCCCCCAGTGTATAACCCCCCCATTGGCAAAACATAAATTTTGTCCTATGTATATCCCCCCCTGGTGTATAACCCCCATGTACTGGAAGGTACCTAACCTACCTATGTAAGCTGGTCATAAGCTAGCTATGGCTACTCCTACACCATGCTACCTACCATGCCTATAAGCTTAGCTGAGCATGTCTTATACTAGAAAAACCCTGTTTTGACCGCGATTATGCCCTAAAACACGTACTTTTGACCTCAAAAACATGCCTCTACTCACCTCTCGAAAACATAAATTTTGTCCCATGTATATCCCCCCCCAGTGTATATCCCCCCAGTGTATAACCCCCCATCAGACCTCTCGATTTTTGTATAGCCCCATGGGGCTATACACCCAAAAATACGGTATTCAACATAAATGAACAAGCCGCAAAAATTTTTTCATTAAAACTAGCCTATCCTATGTAAAATTTGGCGTAGATTTCAATAATAGTATCGTTGATCCAAAAAATTTAACCCCTACCCAAACATTGTCAAAATTATACAAATTTTGCAAAATTATATACTATGGGTTAAATTTTTTTGAAACACCGATACTGTTTTTGAAATCTACACCAAATTTTACATAGGATAGGCTACTTTTAATGAAAAAGTTTTTGCGGCATTGTTCATTAATGTGGAATAATCCAAAAAAGTGTACCTTTTTAGTATATTTTCAGTACTTAAGGAAATCGGCGATTTCTCGACACAGAGGGCACGTAGACGCATGCGGTTTTTTTATTTTCAATCCCGCTGAAACTGATCGAGAGATTTTTAACCGCTTTGCGCTACGTTGGCTAGATCCTGAGATATTTTTAGTGTGTGATAAACGCAGCTGACCCGTACTGTAGTAGCTGCTGCTCAATTTTGTCTTCATTCATTTCAAGCGCTCCTGCTGTTTCATATATGCCTCTGCGCACCTCTGAAAAACAAAAAATGTCATATGCATAGCTCCCCCCCCCTTATGCATAGCCCCCCTATGCATAGCCCCATATAGGACCTCTCAATTTTTGCATGGGGCTATGCACAGGTAAATAGGTATGGTATACCACCCCGCGACTACCCAGACACAATTCTTTTGCAAGTACGTAGGGAATATTCCACCCTGCGACTACCCACACACAGTTTTAGCGCAAGTAGGAAATACTATTCCACCTTGCGACTACCCACACACATCTTAGCGCAAGTAGGGAATATTCCCTAAAGAACCAAACAAAAAAGGATCTGAACTGAAGTGCTTCTCATTCTCGCAGATCCTGCTTACTTTGCTTTGGCACCCATGCCTTGATCTTAATTCCTTTGATCCATTCGGCTTTTTCAGAGCTTCATCCTTTGGAAAGAAGAACATGGACAGCTGCAGTAGGCCAGTTTCCTTCAGCTTCTTTCGCTGACTACTGTATGTGTACAACTACTGCAATAGAGAACACAGGAACACAGCAGTGAATATCATATCCATCCAGCATGATGTCCTAGATAATTTTTAATCAAATTATTTGGCCTACCTGTTCTCGTCTTCCTTTACTGCGATTTTCGTCCACAAGTTCAGTCGTTTGACTTTAATTCAACCTCCAAACCTCCTGCTTTCTCTTCTTTTCTATTGTTTTCGTGCTGATAAAGCTAAAAATTTTGTCCATGTACGCCTAGTATGTTTGCGTCGGTCTAGCGTCTAGAAGTCCTTGGCATGTGGTGTACTGTAGGATTCAAATTTCAAATGATATCGAAGCTTGGTGACGAGTTTTGGTGACGAGTTTCTGATTTTGAGACGACGACATGATTTTGAGATGACGATTTTGAAGCCGAACCTAAAATCGTCATCTCTGTTTATCGTCATCAAGGCAAAATGAAACCGTTAAATTTGCAAAAAAATGACGTTTTTTTTTTCAAAAATCAAGATGACGATTTTCAAAACATGATGACGTCGAACGTCCTGAAAAGTTTTGACAAATTTGGGTGGACCCAAATTTGGGTCTATCTTCACAAGAAGGGATATGTGCGACCGATTGCGGGCACAAAACACACGCCATATCGACTCCGTCGACTTTTGCTGCTGATTGGCGTAGCAGGATTAGAGTACAAATTCTTGCAATTTTTTCTCCCGAGCCCGTGCCCGATTCCGAGGGTTCGTAATCATAACGGCGCGCGGGGTCTGGTTGGGGTGTCAGTTGAATTTGATTGTTATTTGGACAACGAAATAAGGGTACGCGCTTCTGAAAATAATTGACTTCATCCTGTGTTGTGTCTGTCTGTCTGGAATGCTTTTGAAAAGTTTGTGTCGGCTGCTGCAAATTCCGCTGCAAAAATAGAAACATAATGATTAAAGAGGATGCGTCGTTTTGTGAGGTCTTCTCTTGAAAAAATATTTTCAATTGCATCTCATTATCTCAGCTATAGGCAGCTATTTGCTGACTTTGTTGGGCAGCGAATGCGCCGCGGCTTTTAAAATGTGTCGGCATATCAGGTGCAAAATCTGTCGGATTATTATCACCGTACAATACGTGGTGTGGTACACGTAGTACGTACGACTGTACGTACGTGGATGACAAAGAGAGAAACCTTTTCTGAAGGGTTTCTTTCTTCTGGTTCTTTTGTAGTCGTATAAAAATTGTCGTCGCAACTCTTGATTTTGAGGAAACAAAAGGAGTATTTCCGTTTCGTTTGATGTCAGTCTCTCCTCTCCTCCCTCGATTCTTCATCAATTTGAAATACCCCTCCGGAAAAGCAAACACTCAATCATCGTAAAAACCTCTTGTTCCTTTGTCATCCGTTAGCGCACGGCATTGTTGCAAATTTTTTGCCGATCCCGATATTGACATTTTTTGGCTCTTTACTGTATGTCCGTAATGTACACTCCTTGTACGTATGTACAAGTAAACAATTGAATGGATGCACGTACACCTGTACCAAAAGTTGCGCATAATCATAATGTACTAAACTGTACAATAGTGATGTGCCGCAACTTTCTGAATTGCCGATCAAGATAAAACGAGCGGGAAAGATGCTGCAGATGGCGTGTTTTTCGGTTTGAATGAAACCTGTTTATTCGTCGTCAAAATGTTTTGCGCGTTCTTTTGTATGCAGGTCCGACGGACGTCAAAATCCTTTTGTAGTGCCTCTACCTACGTACCTCTTAGGTAGGTATCTATCGAGCGTAACGTGCGTACGTACAGTACGATCATATCATAACAAAAAGGTGCGCGGGCAGTGCCTTGCCGTCACACCGTTATCACCTTTCTTCAATCTTCATTTTCTTGGCAGGCTTGATGAGTGGTGCGCCGGAAATTTTTGGAAATTTTCAAAATCCTTGGTGATGGAGCGGTCCCGCCTACTAATAAATGCGTAGTTGTTTTATTATTTTCTTTGTAGGCCTAATTCTGCTATTTTTCGTCACAGCGACTTAATTGAGACCTTTACGCCTTACGTACAGTATGTACGTACACTACGGTACTAAATCTATGATTTTATAAGTAAGGATTTTCCGCTAGTCAATACCTTATTACTGGAAGGAAGCGCCCACAGGTGGTGATTTGTTTAGTCAAACTAGTCACCACAAAATCGGCCAAAAATATCTCGCATTGCTGGCTGCTAAAAAAGTCAGCGGCTGCTACGTATCCAAAAATCTGAGAATTCTTATGTACACATATGTACCGTATTTACCGGAAGATAACCCCCCAATGCATAACCCCCCAATGCATACCCCCATATTGGCAAAACATAAAAAATGCCCAATGCATAACCCCCCCCCCCTATGCATACCCCCATATGTACTGTACAGTACCTGAACCTACCTATGTAAGCTGGTCATATAGTACCCATAGCCACTCCCACACCAAGCTAAGATGCCTATAGGCCTGCTTGGGGTGTATTGTACTAGAATAACCGTGTTTTGACCTCAATTATGCCCTAAAACACGTGCTTATGACCTAAAAAATATGCCTCTGCGCACCTCTCTAAAACATAAAAAATGCCCCATGCATAACCCCCCAATGCATAACCCCCCCTATGCATACCCCCATATGGGACCTCTCAATTTTTGCATACCCCCATGGGGCTATGCACCGGTAAATACGGTATGTAACACACTATTCATCCAGTTTTGGACTCCCAGACCTACATACACATCTGACCTAACCAGAAATCCTACATAAAGCGGGCAAAGACTGGCTATAGAAAGTTTGGTATTTTTTGTCACTTATAGAATTTTGTCGCTTTCCTTCTTTTCATATGTAGAAATAAATAAAAGTTCGCATGTATCTTTCTACGAGATCTTTTTGCGCCTAAGATTTCCTCATGTTCTACGTGACTTTGTCGTTTCTCTCGATCGGGTTTCCCTCATTCAGTTTTGCCCCTCGGCTGGCCGGATGGATCAGATTAGTTGCGTCTGATTTGGATAGTTTTACAAAAAAGCATCTATCATCGTCTAATCTTGCATGAAATCTGAAGCATCTGAACCTGACACTCTTTGCTGTCGCGTATGTTGTACAGTATGTACGTACATTGTGTAGTAGCTACCTACAATGTACAATACATGTTGTGCACACAATGGTGCATGTATGTAGTATGTACATGTACAGTAAGTATGCCTGTGGTCGTGTAGAAGGTCATCTTTAACAGACATCCGTGGACAATGTGCGATCTTGCATGTTTTTCTGATGGTTCCTGTGTTTTCAGGCTTGAGATTTGATGATTTCGCTCGAAGAAGTCAGGATGAGAATTTTGAGCGTGCTTTGGCTGCGGTACAAAAACTGCAAGTCGCCGTGGCAGAACGGTACGAAACATTTTTGCTTATCGTTCGTTGAAACTTTGAAAGGTTATGGGTAATAATGCACCGTATTTACCGATGCATAGCCCCGGGGGATAGTACGTAGACACAAATCTGAGGGGTCTGGTACATAGGCTTGTACACTAAAGGGATAAATTTATATGCACACTGGGCTATACTCCGGTGAATACGTTGTTTTTGTTGTAGTAATTTTGCATTATTTTACTTTACGTACATTTTGATTGTTTATGTTTTAGCGTAGGCGACCATCTCACCTGGGAACTAAATTACTACGAATCTGCCTTTGGAAAATCTCAGGTGAGTCATTTTGTTCTTCAGTTCAGTTTTTTGTCCTGAAAAGTTTCTGCTGGTAATATTTCCTGTGCTCCCTTTTTACTACTGCGACGACCACGATTTTACGGCCGATGCCATCTTTTGACAGGTCGACTTTTCCGTCTTTTCAACCAGTCTCTTTTTATTCTGGCACACCTTTCGCTTTCCAAAATGATGGCCACTTACGGTTCAATCCTGGCCTAAAATACCGTACCTATTTTCACCAAAATAAAAGAGTGAATACCACGCTTCACTTTTTGGCAAAACGATTATTTCCCTTTTCGTCAATCGTTGTTGAGAAGAAAAAGTGTCACAATTTTTTAACCCAACTGAATTCGCATCCGTCCCCAATAAACTATTGCACATACTGTACCGACGTCTTAGTATTTCTGGGCTTGCTGTACTGTACGTTCATCTATGAAAGGCGTACCTATCGGGGTTGAAGTTGAAAGGAATAAGATCAATTGTGAATTTCTGTGATGCGCTGTTTCGATGTTACGGTTCACGAGCTGAATTGAACACGCAAGCTTTAGTCATCATAAGCCTGTTTTGCTGACGTGCAGCTACGTTGTTGTTACACCAACGCTTGCTACGCAATCACGTTGCATATCATACGTACAGTAGCTGACCAAAACTTCGTTTCTTTTCTTTATGTAAAGCGCCCATGAGTTGTGGGTGTGAAACGATCTTTATTTCCCACTCATTATTCATGCGCACGATTTGCCCTTTCCACGGTTGAAAACAGCCAGCTTAATTTCCAGACCCCAAACTAAAATCTTCCGCCTACATACCCAAGTACCGCCAGGCACCATGTCAGTTCATTTTAACTCATACAGCAGAGGCTTTTGGGAAGAATCTTTTGATAACATCTCCTACACTGGCTCCTCTCCAACTAGCTCTCTATGGAGCATTCCGGAAGTAGAGCTCTTTTATTCTACTGAAAACTATCCAATTGGGAAGCTACAGACAGTACAGTACTCGTTTGTTTTGATGTTTTTCAGTCGAATGAAGATATGGAATCTGCTGTCATGTCACAGAGCTATCAGAACAACCTGAAAAGCCGAAGTCGATGTGGCAGTTCACATGGGAATGGAAGCATTAGCAGTGGAGGAGGAGGAGGCTCGAGGTCTATTCAACGCAGACATTCCACCTTTCAGACCAAGAATGGAAAAGGTAATTGGAGAGAAGAAAGAAATCATATGGCTTTGCCAGAGAATTGAACTTTGGGTTTGGGTAGACGGCTGTCCATGTACAAATTACCACTGCGCCATTCGGAAAAACAGTCAAACAGCAAACATACGCAGTTTTGGCTGTGTTTTGCGATGGTTTCAGACTGTAGTACAACCGAACAGATGGATAGTATTTTGGGAAATCTGAACGAGGGTGTGGATTTGGGTTTCGCCCGAGCCAAAGCGTGGTCCAAGTACTGCAAGGAAATCCTACAGTTCGTTCAGCGGCGTATTAGCCTGGAAAGCTCACACGCCAAGGAAGTACAGAAGCTGGCGGAGCAAACACGATCTGCGGTCACAGACGAAGTGAGCAGAAGCAGAACTTACCATGCTTAAATTATGTACATATTATTATGTACTGTAATATGAGTATGTATGTAGGTATGTACAGTACATGATGGTGGCATGGCATGTGTGAAAGATTTTTTAAAAATGTTTTTTTAGGAATACTTGCCACTTCAGTCCATTTATGTGAACAGCTTCAAAATAGAGATGGAGTTCTTTGAAAATTGCATGGACACCATGAAGAGATTGTACGAGTACAAGTTTGTCAAGGTACACGTGAGGTGAATTTTACTCCGTTCAACATTATTGTCTTTGTTTAGCTTTCGAAAATAATTGATGGCGTATGCTTGGAGAAGTTTTGTTTGATTTTCAGCCATTGGAATCTCGAAAAAATGAGCACGACAAAAAGCGAAAAGAGCTGAAGCAGCTCTGGGATAAGCACAATAAGCTCGTGGTAAGCCTCTCTTAAATCGGCTGATCTGAAGGACTTTGGGGACACACTTATGACAACAACATCATTTCACGCTATTGACTGCTGGCCATTGTCTAGTGTCGGGCCGATTATGTGTAAACTTTTTGTTTACATTTTTCGGCCAAGCGAAAAACAAGTCGGCGGCATCAAAAACTGAAAAAGATCACAAACATGTTTGGCACGAAATCTGAGATCAGTTTCTTGAGGGGAAATCTCATTATTTTTGGTGTTGCCAATTCTGTACTTTTCGATGGGTCGACATCGAAAAGTACACAATTGGCAATACACAATTGGTATTTACTATTTTTAGCATGATACTCGGTCAGATCTGAGGAAAGCGAGACAGAATTTTCACAAGATGGAATTTGGGTACAAGAAAGCGCGGGAAATGTCGGTTAGAACCGAATGTTCCACGGTTGACAGGACAAAAATCGAGAAGAAGCGAAAAACGGAAGAAGACGCCATGATAAAGGTACATACAGGGGATTTTTAGGGATAATTCTGTGTATGGGTTACGGTAGGTCGTCTTTGAAGCGCCTAATTTGGCCTGCCCAAACCTTCGTGTGTTTGGCGTTTTTGTTAACGAGATGATTTGAAATTCCTATGTAATGGGCCATTAGCGAGTGGCTTAGGCATGTTCCGGACCAAAACAAGTTTACTTGTGTTGCATTGTAAGTAACTCACAATGAAAATTGCCGCCATCTTTTACTATTTTTTTTAGCGTGAACAGGCACTAAAAGAAGTGCAAATTTTGGAGAAGAAATTGGAGGAACGCCGACTTGATTTGGAACGTGTCAAGGTGCATGAAATTGCTGTAGGGTACAATGGGGTAACACCGGACAGTGGGTAGGGGAATTCGAACACAAAGTTTTCCTGTATCCTAACTGATGAAAATTCAGTATAAATAAGCCGATTTGCAGCTGAATTGAGTACACAACCCAGTGCAACACCCTACAGCAGTATTGGATTGGTTGAGACAAAAGTTTGGTGTCCAGTTTTACCCCGAACCTGATTTATCCCATTACCCATTCCGCACATGCTTATTTCTACAATCGAAAAGGGACTTTCCTGGTTACCTTGCCATGTTTCTTTCAGGGACGAATATTGCGGGAACTTCGCGAGCTGATTTATCAGTGCGATCAGACGACTAAGGCCTGCACCGTGGCCTATTTTCAGGCCCTCTCAGGCCTTTGGGCTCTGTTGCCCATGCAATACCAGTCGCTTAGCGACAGTTCCAGGGCCTATGTGCCAGGCATGGAGTACATGCAGTACGTTCAGGGCTTGCCGAACAAATCGCCTAATGGACATCCAAACTTTACGTATGAAGAAATTTTCTGCAATTAAAGTTGGAATTGTGTACAATTTGTGCAAAAATGGTCTCGGTCTTTTCATTTTTAGTGCCACATCCCGACCCATATCGAACGACGACCTCAGCCTACTTCCGCAGTTCAAAAGCAAGAGATCCAGCGGCAGGGACTACTGTACTAACGGTCGTGGACGTTTGGCCAGCGACCAGGACTCGCCACTCCTGTCACCCTCCCGCCTCACTGGGCCGCCTTCCTTGCCGATGAGAAATGGTAGCAAGCAGAAGCGTCAGCAGCAGGTGGTCAATCTCACGCCGCAGGGCGGCGATTTCTTCTCTGACGACGCCCTCTCTTCGTCCTTGCATTCTTCTTATTCGGAAGTCAACTTTCAAACTGGTAAGTAGGGTACTGTGGGGTAAACCCGGACACCTAGTATATCACAGCAACCATACGATACGACCGATTGAGACAGGTATTCTATCAATCGATTCCTTGAACTCTCCTCTTTCCAATCAATGAGCTACCATCTTCATCATTTGCTGAAGCGGTAAGTTCAGAATAGCTTAGGTACCCGGGTTTACCCCGTGTCCGGGTTTACCCCATAGTACCCTACATGGATATTTTAGGAGGGGGGAGGGAGGGAATCGAACCTCTGGGATCTGGAAGGTCAGATAGGGCGGCGTCAAACCAACTGAGCTATGGGCACAGACGATGGTATATGTGAAAAGAACCCTTCTATGTAGGTGCTGCGCGAGAAATGCGACGAGCAGCTAACCTGACTCGTACCAACTCAGGCGGTCGTGGTGGCTCATCATCGGATGCGGCGAAGACCCACTGTCTGGAGAAAGTTCGCATGCCTGCCAAGTGCGCCTACTGCGATTCCCTGACATTCTTCCACACGGTTCAGTGCTCAGAGGTGGGTGAGAGAAGTCCAGTACCGTATTTACCGGTGCATAGTCCCATGGGGGTATGCAAAAATTGAGAGGTCCCATATGGGGGTATGCATAGGGGGGTTATGCATGGGGGGGGGGGGGGGTTATGCATGGGGCATTTTTTATGTTTTTGAGAGGTGCGCAGAGGCATATTTTTTAGGTCAAAAGCACGTGTTTTAGGGCATAATTGAGGTCAAAACACGGTACAATACACCCCCAAGCAGGCCTATAGGCATCTTAGCTTGGTGTGGGAGTGGCTATGGGTACTATATGACCAGCTTACATAGGTAGGTTCAGGTACTGTACAGTACATATGGGGGTATGCATAGGGGGGGGTTATGCATTGGGCATTTTTTATGTTTTGCCAATATGGGGGTATGCATTGGGGGGTTATGCATTGGGGGGTTATCTACCGGTAAATACGGTATGCAGATGTGTTGATGTGTGAACTGTACTGTACCTACATGATAGTGACTGACTAATGCATACGTACGTAATGTGTGTACGTGCCAAGGAGGCCTACATGAATTTTGATGCAAGATTTGCAATATATCCTTTTGCCTGCTCCTGTCTTTGCTTCAACGGCGAATTATGGAGATTGATTAGCGAGCTGTATTGATTTCTTTAGGGGTCCGCTGCTAGCCGCTTTCATGGGTCTGGGATTGTGGTTTTAGAGTTGTATCGTATGTATGTATGTAATCTGGCCTGTCCGTCATTCGCCTCGCGTTTCGATTTGACGCATGATGACAGCTTCGGAATCCAATTAACGCCAGGAAGCAAAGCGCCACCCAAAAGGCAATGCTATATCAGCGATGTTTATGTACGAAAACATGGGGAATAAAACACGCCATTTTAAGGCACCCCGCTAGGTACACTCGCTCGCCGACATTAGCAGCAGGTTTTTCGCCGCCTTCTCATGTCAAATCTGCACTGCTTTTGATTATTTTTTTAACGTGTCCATTTCTTATTCGCACAAGACTGGAGCGATTCTTGTTTGCTGGAGCACATACGAGTACGAAGTTACGCCGTCCTTCTAGGGAAAAAACTACTGTTTTTGCTACTGCTTTTGCTTTTCTCTTTGCTAGCTTCTTTTTTTTAAAGCTGATTGAGTCTAACATGTTTGTCTTGGGCTACATAGGGATGTGTCCAAATTAGCTTCATCTCTCCAGACCAACCCTTAGTCGTGCCATGACAAACAAGATTAGTGCCGAGAGATAAGGAGATGAGGCATGCCTCGCTAGAACACCTCGCTGCTTCTGTTTAAAGGCAAGAGAACCCTTGGAAAGCTTTTGGGAAACGCGAATACAGTACAGTAAGGATACATTACATACAATGTAGTACGTACAAACGATGTGACTTGTTCATGGTTACTAGCTCAGGTACTATGTACTTAAACGTGACCCCTGGGTTAGAATCATATCCAAGCATATGTGGCAATTTTTATTTTTGGTCTCGGTCAAAAAAATAAACTTGGCAGAAAATCTGTTGCCTTTAAACGTCTGCAGTGCTGCAGCAGCTCTTTTGCGCCATCTCAATGATGTACTGTACTGTACTGTATGACTATTCATACATATGTATACGTATGTACATGATGTACGTACGGTATGTACTGTGCGTATGTACCGTGCTCGCGCCGTAAACCTAACGTAATATTCCGGCTGCGGCGTTTTTTTGCCCCGCTTACGCCATTTCCCACCCGAAGATGATCCGACAAGCTCGACTGGGGATTCGTAGATAAATTCCCTGCAGACGTCAGAGGACGAACAACCTCGTATACTTTCTTCTGTACGTATAGTAGGTACACATTGCGCGCAAAGTCGCGGCTGTCGGCTTAACGATAGGCAGCTGTAGCAACTTTCTTGAAGGGGCGCTTGTAAATATGTAGACACACTGGGGGCTTGTATGTACGTACTGCATGTACTGTATGTGTCGACATTGTGTTATACCCTCTCGTGGTGTTGCTTCCTCATTCAACTAACTTTAGATTAGAGTGCGCTTCTTAAAATTTAAAGCTTGATGATGATGGCTGATTCATCGCTTTTGTTGATGAAAACACGCCATAATTTTCCAAAAGAGGAACAACTCTTGCTTTTCTTCTCTATGTAGGCTGACGTCAGGCCTTTAACACCTACCCCGAGGAAGCCGTCATTGTTGTCAACAACTTTTACTTTTGTTGTTCGTTTGTTGTCGGATTGTTGTCGGATTTTGTACTGTTGTTGTCGCTTCCTCGGGGTAGGTGTTAAAAAAGAAAATATACTCTTGTATCTTACCATTTAACCACTTTACCAACGATCTATTAAAACTAGGTAGTAGTATATTTACTACGTATTAGTTGCGAATCCGCTGAATCCGAGATTATTTCTGGATTTTCTCATATTACCTTCCGTACAAAGCTGTACACTTGTCCCTGTTGCAGTGCGGTATGACATGGCACAAGAACTGTCTATCCCGGATGGAGACCAAGTGTGATCCAGCAGCCGCCATCGCCAGTCTCCAGTTGGGTGGCGATGGCAGCTCCAGGGATTCTGCGGCTGGAAGGGCGGAGAAAATGAGCATCTTCGGCGTCTCCCTGCCTGAACATCTACAGACGAGTGGACGCCAAATCCCTCTGGTGGTGGAGAAGTGCATTCAGGAGCTGGATGACAGGGGAGCGCTTGTCAAGGTATGGTACTGTACCCATGTGCATACCTCCATAGGTAGCTAATGCGACATACGTACATACACATACCATATTTACCAGTGCATAGCCCCGTTATTCTAGTACAATACGTACACCCCAAAGCAGGCTTTATAGGCATCTTATTGCTTTGGTGTGGGAGTGGTCATGGGTTCGCTTATGACCAGCTTGGTAGCTTCAAGTACTCTATAATACATACATATGGGGCTTTGCATATAGGTATGAATTGAGCATTTTTTATGTTTTGCCAATACGGGGCAATGCAAGGGAGGGTATGCATTGATGGGGATATGCACCGGTAAATACGGTACGTTGTAAGCTATACGGATGTTTGTTGTGTCATTTTGTCGGTGTCAGTCTGATCCTTGATAGTGCACGCCCAGTAAAGTTGCAATCTTTGTTCAGGGTTTGTACCGCGTGTGCGGCGTCAAAAGCAAGATCGAGCAGCTGTGCGAGGATTTCGAGCGGAAGGAGGTGGATCTCGGCCACGTGCATCCCACCAACATCGCATCCGTGGTGAAACTCTACCTGCGTCAGCTGCCCCAACCTCTGCTCACCCAACAACACTACTCAGAATTCATTCGAGTTGCAAAAGTGCGTACATTTTCACATATGTAGGGTACAATGGGGTAACCCGCACACCTTCGTATGTGTGTGTAGTATGTACAGTACATCTCAGCAACCACACGATCGATTTAGACAGGTCTATTCCACCAATCGATTCCTTGAACTCTCCTCTTTCAAATGAGCTACAATGGTCCATATTTGCTGACGCGGCAAGTTCAGAAAAGCTTGGGTGTCCGGGTTTACCCCGTGTCCGGATTTACCCCATAGTATCCTACTGTATGCACAATAGGTACATAGCGCTACCGTATTTTTAAGTGTATATCCCCCTATTGTATATCCCCCTAGTGTATAACCCCCCATTGGCAAAACATAAATTTTGTCCTTTGTATATCCCCCCTGGTGTATAACCCCCCATGTACTGGAAGGTACCTGACCTACCGTATTTACCTGTGCATAGCCCCCCCCTATGCATAGCCCCATATTGGCAAAACATAAAAAATGACCCATGCATAGCCCCCCCCCCCTGTGCATAGCCCCATATGTACTGTACAGTACTGTACAGTACCTGAACTTACCTACATAAGCTGGTCATAAGGTACCCATAGCCACTCCCACACCAAGCTAAGATACCTATAAGCCTGCTTGGGGGTGTATTGTACTAAAAAAAACCTGTTTTTAACCCAAATAACCCCCAAAAAACCTGCCTTTTGCCTAAAAAGTATGCCTCTGCGCACCTCTGAAAAACATAAAAAATGTCCCATGCATAGCCCCCCCCCTATGCATAGCCCCCCCCCCCTATGCATAGCCCCATATAGTACCTCTCAATTTTTGAATATCCCCATGGGGCTATGCAAAGGTAAATACGGTACCTATGTAGCTGGTCCTATGCTAGCTATAGCTGCTCCTATACCATGCTGCTATGCCTGTAGGCTTAGCTGAGCATGTCTTGTACTAGAATAACCCTGTTCTAACCGCGATTATGCCCTAAAACACATACTTTTGACCTCAAAACATGCCTCTACACACCTCTCATAAACATAAATTTTGTCCTATGTATATCCCCACCCATTGTATGTATATCCCCCCTAGTGTATAACCCCCCATTGGACCTCTCAATTTTTGTATACCCCCATGGGGCTATACACCCAAAAATACGGTATTGCACGCAACATTGCCGCAGGGGTGCCACCTTTGATCGTGCCGATTTAGGTTTTTTCTCAAACAATTTTTTCGTATTTTTTTCTACCCGATTTTTTGCAGAGTTTTTCTCAAGAGAAAGAATCGCACATGCTGGATAGAAAGGAGGAGTTTAATGCGTCGGTCGTCGCCGAGTTGAAACAATTGGTGGGGAAATTGCCGACGGAAAACTGTGACTGTCTCAAATTTCTCGTGCTCCACTTGAAACGGTAAGTTTACGGGTCAACCCAGGATCATCGAACTGTCCAAATCTAAACGTCAGGGGCGGTTAGGACGGTGACAGTTGTGTAAAATATTGTTCACTTTGTTTTCCGTAAACGCAATTGACAATTTGCTGTCACGTCTCAATTATGTCAACCTCATTAGGGCGGAGGGAAGACGTTTTTCTCCGGATAAGAGAGACGAGACACAATGAGAAAGGTTGTCACGAAAATTGACTTCGTTTGGGATTACTGTACAGAATGACCTGGTTTGAAGCGGAGAATCAAATGAGCGCCATGAACATGGGTATCGTCTTCGGACCTACGCTGATGTGGAGAGAGGAGAAAGGGGCGCCGTTAAATAGTCTGCTGGAAGCGCCGATGCAAACCCGAGTGGTGGAATTGATCATCAGATTCGCTTACGTACGTGACGATATAACCAAAATATATTATGCATAATGCTCGCTCACGCATAAAAGATACAGGCGGTAGTATGTAACTGTACGTACGTACGTAGTAATAAAAACATGGTAAAACTGCAATTTTTGACTTGGGAACGAAATGGAAAAGAATATTTATATAAATTTTCAGGAAGTTTTTAACGTCGACCCTACGGAAGAGCGACGTTTGTACTACGAGAAGTGTGCCGGAGGTCGGAAATGGACGCCCGATTCAGCGGGATCATCCTCAGAACACCACCATCACAAAGTACTTACCGTATATGTATGCATGCACACTGTTACCATGAAACCTATCATTAGTTTAAAACATTACTGGGACTCGAACCCCGACCCTTGCTACCTCCCCCCCCCCTCCCCCTCCCGCCGCGTCGCGTCCCCGCAGGCAATAGGTCCAAAAGTCATCGGAGGTCACGTAGCGTGAAAATCGCAGAATAAATCTTGGCGCAGCGCAGTCGCGGCGACCAAGAAGGGGCGTGGTAACCAATTCACCATTGTGGTAATGATACTATTCTATTTACCATGGTACCATTACCATGATTGATACCATTTTCCCCTTTGCCAGTTGAGTCCTACTTCTGCTACAGGCAGACACTTGCCTCGCCTCTCCGGGCAGTCCTCTCCTCCTCCTCCTCTCCTCCGTCTCCCGCCCTTCCGAACTCCTTCTCTTCCAGGGGCGTCCATCTCACCCTGTTCCAGGCAAACAAGGCAGAGGCACCGGCTGCAGCACTGCTGTACCCAGATTGTAGGGAGAGCAGTGCAAGTCTTTCTATGCAGGGAACGGGACATCAATGCGGGCAAAGAAATTATATGGTTACAGAGGCTAAAATTACCATGGTACCAAGGATCCATGAAACAAGAATAGAATCTTGCATGGCCTGCGCAGATCGATCCCTGACCGGAAACGTCGTCTTAGAAATAACCGATAATTTACATGCTGGATCGTACATATAAATGTACGATCGTGTATGATAATGTACGATCGTGTATATGAATGTACGATTCGTATATATAAATGTACGATCGTATATAAAAATGTACGATCGTACATAGAAATGTACGATCGTGCATAAAAATGTACGATCGTACATTTTTATATACGATCGTACATTTATATATACGATTCGTACATATTATATATATACGATCGTACATTATTATATACACGATCGTAAATAAAAATGTACGATCGTATAGTTGATTATCTGCGCTCGAAAAGCGCGCGCAATCTCCAAGCACACAAGCTCGCTCTCTCTTCACAGAAACGAAAATATGGCCGAATTTTGCCTATTTGGTCATATGCATACCTTGGCCGTTAGTAGCTGACGCCATGCTGATGGTTGGAAAGCTGAGAAGAAGCACCAAATCTTGTTGACAGTAGATAGCGAATGCTTATTGATGCCAGTAGACGACAAGAGAACACGAAAATACTTTGGAAACTTCCCTTACTCTGCGGTCTGCTTGAAGATTACGCGCGCTTTTCGAGCTCAAATAATCACCTTGATTTTTTATGTACGATCGTATATATAAATGTAAACGATCGTGTATAATAATGTACGATCGTGTATATAAATGTATGATCGTGTATAAAAATGTACGATCGTACATTTTTATGTACGATCGTACATTTCTATATACGATCGTACATTTATATATACGATCATACATTTCTATTTGCGATCATACATTTCTATTCACTATCGTACATTTATATATACGATCCAGCATGTATATGATCGATCATTATTTCCTTCGGTTATTTTGAGGACGACGTTTCCGGTCAGGGATCGATCTTCGCAGCCCACACCAGATTCTCTTCTTCTTCCAGGACCGAGATAGTAACCAACCACAAGTAGGACGCAGTCTTCTGCAGCGCAAACTCAGACAAGCGAGTAAAAAGTAAAGTACATAAAAAGTAAAGACCATCAAGATCCAGAACAAGAAATAGAACTCAGCCGCGCAGATCGATCCCGACCGAAACATACCTCAAACCAGAAGGAAGAAATATCGATCATATACAGCGATCTATATATAAATTACGATCGGAATAGAAATTATGATCGCAAATAAAATAGATCATATATAAATTACGATCTATATAAGAAACTACGATCGTACATAAAAATTACGATTACATTTTATACACGATAACATTATATACACGATATACATATTATACACGATTACATTATATATACGATCGTACATAAAAATCAGGAATTTGAGCTCAAAAAGCACACATAACTTCAAGCAGACCGCAGAGAAGAAGTTCCAAAGATTTCGTCTCTTGTCGTCTACTGCATCAATAAGCATTCCTATCTATGTCAACAAGATTGGCTCTTCTCAGCTTCCCAACCATAGCATAGCTACTAACGCCAAGTATGCACATGACCAAATAGCAAAATTAGCCATATTTTCTTTCTGTGAAAAAAGAGAGCGAGCTTGTTGCTTGAAGAATACACGCGCTTTTCGAGCGCAGATAATCAACTATACGATCTACATTTTTATGTAAATCATGATAATTACGATCTTATATAAATGTACGATCTTATATAAATGTACGATCGTATATAAAAATGTACGATCTACATTTTATGCACGATCGTACATTTCTATGTACGATCTACATTTTATATAGATAGAGCGTATATATACGATCTACATTCATATACACGATCTACATTATCATACACGATCTACATTATATGTACGATCCAGCATGTAAATTATCTTATTTCTAAAGACGTTCCTGCATCAATCTTCGCAGCCATGCAAGATTCTATTCTTGTTCAGTGATCCTTGGTACCATGGTAGATTGTAACCATATAATTTCTTTGCAGTGTCTGCCTTGTAGCAGAAGTAGGACTCACTCGCAGAAAATGGATCAATCATGGTAATGGTACCATGGTAAATAAATAATAGTATCATTACCACAATGGTAATTGGTTACCACGCAGGTAGCAGGGTCGGGGTTCGAGTCCCAGTAATGTTTTAAACTAATGATAGGTTTCATGGTAACAGTGTGCATGCATACATATACGGTAAGTATCTTTGTGATGGTGGTGTTCTGAGGATGATCCCGGCTGAATCGGGCGTCCATTTCCGACCTCCGGCACACTTCTCGTAGCTACAAACGTCGCTCTTCCGTAGGGTCGACGTTAGAAAACTTCCTGAAAATTTATATAAATATTCTTTTCCATTTTTCGTTCCCAAGTCAAAAATTACAGTTTTACCATGTTTTTATTACTACGTACGTACGTACAGACTACATACTACCGCCTGTATCTTTTATGCGTGAGCGAGCATTATGCATAATATATTTTGGTTATATCGTCACGTACGTAAGCGAATCTGATGATCAATTCCACCACTCGGGTTTCCATCGGCGCTTCCAGCAGACTATTTAACGGCGCCCCTTTCTCCTCTCTCCACATCAGCGTAGGTCCGAAGACGATACCCATGTTCATGGCGCTCATTTGATTCTCCGCTTCAAACCAGGTCATTCTGTACAGTAATCCCCAAACGAAGTCAATTTTCGTGACAACCCCTTTCTCATTGTGTCTCGTCTCTCTTATCCGGAGAAAAACGTCTTCCCTCCGCCCCTAATGAGGTTGACATAATTGAGACGTGACAGCAAATTGTCAATTGCGTTTACGGAAAACAAAGTGAACAATATTTTACACACTGTCACCGTCCTAACCGCCCCTGACGTTTAGATTTGGACAGTTCGATGATCCCTGGGTTGACCCGTAAACTTACCGTTTCAAGTGGAGCACGAGAAATTTGAGACAGTCACAGTTTTCCGTCGGCAATTTCCCCACCAATTGTTTCAACTCGGCGACGACCGACGCATTAAACTCCTCCTTTCTATCCAGCATGTGCGATTCTTTCTCTTGAGAAAAACTCTGCAAAAAATCGGGTAGAAAAAAATACGAAAAAATTGTTTGAGAAAAAACCTAAATCGGCACGATCAAAGGTGGCACCCCTGCGGCAATGTTGCGTGCAATACCGTATTTTTGGGTGTATAGCCCCATGGGGGTATACAAAAATTGAGAGGTCCAATGGGGGGTTATACACTAGGGGGGATATACATACAATGGGTGGGGATATACATAGGACAAAATTTATGTTTATGAGAGGTGTGTAGAGGCATGTTTTGAGGTCAAAAGTATGTGTTTTAGGGCATAATCGCGGTTAGAACAGGGTTATTCTAGTACAAGACATGCTCAGCTAAGCCTACAGGCATAGCAGCATGGTATAGGAGCAGCTATAGCTAGCATAGGACCAGCTACATAGGTACCGTATTTACCTGTGCATAGCCCCATGGGGCTATGCAAAAATTGAGAGGTCCTATATGGGGCTATGCATAGGGGGGGGGCTATGCATAGGGGGGGGGGGCTATGCATGGGACATTTTTTATGTTTTTCAGAGGTGCGCAGAGGCATACTTTTTAGGTCAAAAGCACGTGTTTTAGGGCATAATTGAGGTCAAAACAGGGTTATTCTAGTACAATACACCCCCAAGCAGGCTTATAGGTATCTTAGCTTGGTGTGGGAGTGGCTATGGGTACCTTATGACCAGCTTATGTAGGTAAGTTCAGGTACTGTACAGTACTGTACAGTACATATGGGGCTATGCACAGGGGGGGGGCTATGCATGGGTCATTTTTTATGTTTTGCCAATATGGGGCTATGCATAGGGGGGGGGCTATGCACAGGTAAATACGGTAGGTCAGGTACCTTCCAGTACATGGGGGGCTATACACCAGGGGGGGATATACAAAGGACAAAATTTATGTTTTGCCAATGGGGGGTTATACACTAGGGGGATATACAATAGGGGGATATACACTTAAAAATACGGTAGCGCTATGTACCTATTGTGCATACAGTAGGATACTATGGGGTAAATCCGGACACGGGGTAAACCCGGACACCCAAGCTTTTCTGAACTTGCCGCGTCAGCAAATATGGACCATTGTAGCTCATTTGAAAAGAGGAGAGTTCAAGGAATCGATTGGTGGAATAGACCTGTCTAAATCGATCGTGTGGTTGCTGAGATGTACTGTACATACTACACACACATACGAAGGTGTGCGGGTTACCCCATTGTACCCTACATATGTGAAAATGTACGCACTTTTGCAACTCGAATGAATTCTGAGTAGTGTTGTTGGGTGAGCAGAGGTTGGGGCAGCTGACGCAGGTAGAGTTTCACCACGGATGCGATGTTGGTGGGATGCACGTGGCCCCTCCTCGCTGAACCCGCACAGCGCGACTGACGCGCACACGGAGAAACCCTGAACAAAGAGCAACTTACGCGGCACTATAGAGATAGACTGACACCGACAAAAGACACAACAAACACGAGCTACAACAACCGCCTACAAGATAATCCCCAAATGCAACCCTCCTGCAGCCCCGTGCAAAACAAAAAAACTCAATCAACCTAATGCAAAGCCCCAGTATTATAGAGACTTTATAAAAGTTTACCAAGCTGTCATAAGCAAACCCAACCACTCCCACACCAAAGCAAGAATATATAAAGCCTATTTTGTTACATATTACACCAAAGCAGCTTATAGCCATCTATTCTTGGTGGGAGTGTCATACCCAATGCTGAGCTTCAAGACTCATAAACAACATATGAGATGAATAGCATTTTTTATGACCAAATACGCAAAGTGCGAGGGAAGAGATGCATTATGGATATGCGCCGAAAACAAAAAAAAACAAAACCCCCACCAAACCACCCCCACCCCCCAAACACACAAAAACAACCCCCCCCCAAAACAACCCAAAACACCCACCCACAACCCACCCCACAAAAAACAAACACCCAAACCCCCACAAACCCCCCCCCCCAAACACCCCCCCCCCCCAACAACCCCCCCCCAAAAACAACCCACCCCACAAAAACCCCCCCCCCCCCCCCCCCCCCGATACAGGCGGTAGTATGTAACTGTACGTACGTACGTAGTAATAAAAACATGGTAAAACTGCAATTTTTGACTTGGGAACGAAATGGAAAAGAATATTTATATAAATTTTCAGGAAGTTTTTAACGTCGACCCTACGGAAGAGCGACGTTTGTACTACGAGAAGTGTGCCGGAGGTCGGAAATGGACGCCCGATTCAGCGGGATCATCCTCAGAACACCACCATCACAAAGTACTTACCGTATATGTATGCATGCACACTGTTACCATGAAACCTATCATTAGTTTAAAACATTACTGGGACTCGAACCCCGACCCTTGCTACCTGCGTGGTAACCAATTACCATTGTGGTAATGATACTATTCTATTTACCATGGTACCATTACCATGATTGATACCATTTTTTGCCAGTTGAGTCCTACTTCTGCTACAGGCAGACACTTGCAAAGAAATTATATGGTTACCATTACCATGGTACCAAGGATCCATGAACAAGAATAGAATCTTGCATGGCCTGCGCAGATCGATCCCTGACCGGAAACGTCGTCTTAGAAATAACCGATAATTTACATGCTGGATCGTACATATAAATGTACGATCGTGTATGATAATGTACGATCGTGTATATGAATGTACGATCGTATATATAAATGTACGATCGTATATAAAAATGTACGATCGTACATAGAAATGTACGATCGTGCATAAAAATGTACGATCGTACATTTTTATATACGATCGTACATTTATATATACGATCGTACATTTATATATACGATCGTACATTATTATACACGATCGTACATAAAAATGTACGATCGTATAGTTGATTATCTGCGCTCGAAAAGCGCGCGCAATCTCCAAGCACACAAGCTCGCTCTCTCTTCACAGAAACGAAAATATGGCCGAATTTTGCCTATTTGGTCATGTGCATACCTTGGCCGTTAGTAGCTGACGCCATGCTGATGGTTGGAAAGCTGAGAAGAAGCACCAAATCTTGTTGACATAGATAGCGAATGCTTATTGATGCCAGTAGACGACAAGAGAACACGAAAATACTTTGGAAACTTCCCTTACTCTGCGGTCTGCTTGAAGATTACGCGCGCTTTTCGAGCTCAAATAATCACCTATTTTTATGTACGATCGTATATATAAATGTACGATCGTGTATAATAATGTACGATCGTGTATATAAATGTATGATCGTGTATAAAAATGTACGATCGTACATTTTTATGTACGATCGTACGTTTCTATATACGATCGTACATTTATATATACGATCATACATTTCTATTTGCGATCATACATTTCTATTCACGATCGTACATTTATATATACGATCCAGCATGTATATGATCGATAATTATTTCCTTCGGTTATTTTGAGGACGACGTTTCCGGTCAGGGATCGATCTGCGCAGGCCATGCAAGATTCTATTCTTGTTCATGGATCCTTGATGGTACCATTTACCATTTTTACTGTACCATTTACCATTTTTACCTCGCATTGAAGTCACGTGTTTGCGCTGCAGAAAGACCTGCACCAGTCCCACACTACCAAATTATGTGGTTGGTTACCATATCATCAAGGATCCATGAACAAGAATAGAATCTTGCATGGCCTGCGCAGATCGATCCCTGACCGGAAACGTCGTCCTCAAAATAACCGAAGGAAATAATGATCGATCATATACATGATGGATCGTATATATAAATGTACGATAGTGAATAGAAATGTATGATCGCAAATAGAAATGTATGATCGTATATATAAATGTACGATCGTATATAGAAATGTACGATCGTACATAAAAATGTACGATCGTACATTTTTATACACGATCGTACATTTCTATACACGATCGTACATTATTACCCACGATCGTACATTTATATATACGATCGTACATAAAAATAGGTGATTATTTGAGCTCGAAAAGCGCGCGCAATCTCCAAGCAGACCGCAGAGTAAGGGAAGTTTCCAAAGTATTTTCGTGTTCTCTTGTCGTCTACTGGCATCAATAAGCATTCGCTATCTATGTCAACAAGATTTGGTGCTTCTTCTCAGCTTTCCAACCATCAGCATGGCGTCAGCTACTAACGGCCAAGGTATGCACATGACCAAATAGGCAAAATTCGGCCATATTTTCGTTTCTGTGAAGAGAGAGCGAGCTTGTGTGCTTGGAGATTGCGCGTGCTTTTCGAGCGCAGATAATCAACTATACGATCGTACATTTTCATGTACGATCGTGTATAATAATGTACGATCGTATATATCAATGTACGATCGTATATGTAAATGTACGATCGTATATAAAAATGTACGATCGTACATTTTTATGCACGATCGTACATTTCTATGTTCGATCGTACATTTTTATATACGATCGTACATTTATATATACGATCGTACATTCATATACACGATCGTACATTATCATACACGATCGTACATTTATATGTACGATCCAGCATGTAAATTATCGGTTATTTCTAAGACGACGTTTCCGGTCAGGGATCGATCTGCGCAGGCCATGCAAGATTCTATTCTTGTTCATGGATCCTTGATATCATGGTACCATTTACGCTTTGTCACTGTACCATTTACCATTTTTACGCGCCGCATTGATGTCACATGTTTCCCTGCAGAAAGACTTGCACCGCTCCCACACTACCAATCTGGGTACCAGCAGTGCTGCAGCCGGTGCCACCTCTGCCTTGTTCATGCCCACTGGAACCAAGGGTGAGATGGACGCCCATGGGAAGAGAAGGAGTTCGGAAGGGGCGGCGAGAACGGAGGAAGAGGAGGAGGAGGATGAGGACTGTCCCACTTCGGAAGATTCCTGTGGTTCCGGCACGGAACTGCAAAGGCATCACAATTCCGCGACGCCAGATTTGCTCAAGTCCAGGCCGCTGGTAAGGGAAGGAGATGGAATACATGGAGATGGAGGTTTTGGGGCTGGGGATTGGAATGTATTGGTTGCGCATAAGGGTGCTTAGTTAACCCCTTCTCTATTTCGATGGTCGCCGCGACTGCGACCAAATGCGACCTACACATTTATATTCTGACGAATTTTCCAAACGCTACCAAGTGAACCTCCGATGACATTTTGGACACTATTGTCGATTTTCTCGGCCGGGGATCGCATTTTGATCGCGGCGACTATTGAAATAGAGGAAGGGTTAAATATGGGGAAGGGGAAGGATGAGCCGTGCGCAAGGATTCCCTGGGATGGTCAGCGCCCAGAATGTCCACATGCTTGCATGTGAGCGGAGCTTGCTTGTAATGTATCTGTATGCTTGCATGCCCTTTTATTTATAATTGACACAGATCATGGATTGTTTTGTCTTACACCAAAAAGTGAGAGAGATCGAACCTGCAGGATATTGCATGCTTTTTCATAAGCTGATGCTAAGCTCTTTTATTGCACGTGAAGTGCTTGTTTGGATGCGATTGCTACGTAAGTTATACATACATAGGTACATACCAAATTCATTGCTTTACTTGCTCGCTGATTGATTGCTATATTGCACTGCTGCTACCTTACGATACGAATGTGTGTTGTCCTGTGTGGTAGCCTACGTCTAATTTTTATTATTGTTTCCTGATTTTCCGTACTGTTTCAGCACGAGAGGTCCTTGGGGTCGCCCAATTCCTCGTCCATAACTGGAAGCAGTACCACCACATCGTCAGCTGGATTACATGGTACGTGATGTAATGTAATGTGTCAATTTTCGATTGTCACACCCTATCAATTTATTTCTTGGCTGCTGAATTTTTTCAGTCAAAAATGTGCAGTGAATTTTCTTTTCGTATGCCGCGAATGCAACGCAACCGCAGCTAGCTGCAATGCAATTTCTGAATATTTTCTTTATTTTCACATTTTCAAGATGGATGACCCGCCTTCCAAACTACCGTAATCCTTGCCCCTTGAAAAACGGTCGACATGCTTCAATGGCTCATTCACATTGGAAGGAAATGCGCTCGGCGAAAGCACATACGCCCGACGTATCCCTGCCTGCCCCCTGCCACTGCATGTATCGAGCAATAGACACGCCGAGCTATTCCCTGGCCCAGGGCATGTCTGATGTGAATGAGCCATCACCATCTGTGGTCGACTAACGTACATACGTAGAATGGATGCTACTGTATGTGGACCTGCGTATGTACATACTGTATATGCGCAGTTACTTGATGAGTTGCCAAAAAATTCGTACAAGTTACGTACTGTGTATGTAGCATCCATTTCAACTATTCCACCTACCAAAGAGGATGATCCACAACTTGACAACAATTGACCCGATTTCCATGCGAAACTGACTCTTCTTTTATGTGTTTTTGCTGCAGAGCGATCCGTAAGCAACGAAGATGTGACGGCGGCCGTTCTCAGGGAAACGGAGTTGATTTGTTCCAAGTACGGGCGTGGTTCTGGACTCCCTCGGGACCTGGAGCATCAGATATCACTGGACTCATCCAAATTGCCTCCTGCAACTCCCGCTGCTCGTACAACCAGCTGCATAGACACGAATACAAACCATTCCTCGCCTTCATCAGCACTGTCCTCATCTGCTGAATATCTGTTATCGAGCTGTTCTCCAGCAGTTGCTGCTCATACATACCTGGTCCATCATCATCATCACGCAAGAAATACTGCAGTGCCGCCACCTCCTACCACCACTACAACCCCGACAATAATTGTAGAGGAAGCGCAACACCAAGCGCTGACCAGAGCAGGGCGCAGGTTCGAAAGAGCTCGACCCATCAGACGCGCCGGGTCGAAACCTCGCAATGGCAACACCGCCGATTCCAACCACAACTACGCCACGTCGATTCTGGTGAGCTCGCCGCAAGGAAGCTGTGAGAATTGCGGAGCAGCTGCAGCCTCGAATGCCACCGCGCGCGAGTACGCAAGTTCTACTTCCAGTGGCTGCGGAAGTAGTACTACAAGTTCGATTCTGCAACATTCTCCGCCCCAAAAACTGCAACCATCCGCGCGTGGTGGAGGGGAGCAAGTGAGTCGGAGTAGCGACGGTGGCACCTTACGTATTGTACTGGATGATGTCGGTAGTCCCGTGACTCGAAAGAAGCAGAACAGCAGCGTGGAATCGGATTTGTCCTCCGCCTCTGCTACTTCCTCGGTGGAAGATCAGTGTGAAATTCAGAATCAAGAAGACGACAGAAACAGCACGAGTTGTACAACGGCGGGGGTTCACGTTCTGCTAAGCGCCAACCCGGCGGATTTGAGCTACGTCTAAATTACTTACAATTCCATGCGTGTGATAACCCAGGTTCTGCATATCCACGGCTTGCGCTAATGAGTTCTGGGTGGACACGAGCAAACCATCCTTTTTGATTGTGTTTTAGAATTTACATATCTCGGTGTCGGCGGGGTCGTTGACCTTCGTTGTTGGTGTCTTTCTTCGAAGTTTTCAGCTCGCGACCAGCCAGAAATACGTATTAACGCAAGTCGTGGATCGCTCTTTGCCTAAAACGGATGTGCTATGATTTATTTTTTAAAATTGTTGTGTATGTTCCTATGTGCATAACCGCGTACACATGCGCATGCCATGTGTTATACAAACTAGCTATATTTATTTACACACAGTATTCTCAGAAATTTCTGGTATGTTCGCATTTCAATTCAGTCGGTGAACATTCTTTTCTTGATGAGATTATGCATGCATGTGTGCACTTGAAGAAGAATTTGTACTACCGTGTACAGTAAATGAAATAAATGAATTGAAATAAAAAATGACAAAATTGTAACTAAAGTCGCACAAGAAATTTCATGAACCACTGTAATTTTTTCTCAGCCAATGAAAGACGTAGAGCACAGCGGTCAAACTTCTACGGCTAACTTTAGCTTGCCGTTCCAATAAAAAAAACCGTTTGTCTCCAGCGGCTTTCAATGTCGAGATCTCGCCAAATTTCTTCAGTACTAAAATCGCCAAATCGGGCGTGGACCATTGGGCAATTCTAAACCTCGCAAACTCCGGAAAAATCAAAATGGCAGAAATAAGCATACGTGATGAAGACGATGAAAATGCGCATCGGGCGTACAGGGTCGTAGGGTGTCGTGGTTTGCGTGGTTTAGCGTCTGCCAAAAGGTGACACGATTTCAGTGCTGAAGGAATTTGGCGAGATCTCGACACTGAGAGCCGCTGGAGACAAACGGTTTTTTTTATTGGAACGGCAAGCTAAAGTTAGCCGTAGAAGTTTGACCGCTGTGCTCTACGTCTTTTATTGGCTGAGAAAAAATTACACTGGTTCATGAAATTTCTTGTGCGACTTTAAGAAAAACGTGACGGGAAATTGGGAAATTCTGTAGGCCTACGTGACGTGACGGGAACGTGACGGAAAATCGGGAAATTCTGTACAACAGTCGACTGTTATTACGTATTGTAAAATCTGCTGTTAGAAAATTGCACGAATGGCCTGCTGTCGTCAACCCTGCGCCATCTGCTCGACATATTATTCAAAGACGGCACATGTCAAGAGCAGCAATAAGAATGGACTAGAGTCTGGCTGGACGCTGGACTAGTAGACTTTACTACCTGTTCTTCATGATATGTATTTAAAACTGTTATTGTATCCTGCCGTACTATCCTACAGGGTGGGTAATTGTCTTGTCGCCATGGTCCTGGCTGGGGGGTAGGTACGTGGTAACTTGAGGCGCATTTCCGCCCCAAAATTGAGCTGCCAGAGGCGCAAAATTACTGTATGGTAGATATGAAGAGGTGCCGAAAGGTGGCAGGCAAAGAGGTGAATTTGGCATTTTGCGCCTCAGGTTTTCATTGGCTACCTACCCCCCTGCCTGGCAACATTCTGACGACCACGGAAGACATATTGCAGTGGTGAAACTGTAATAATTGTTACTATCCTAGGATACAATTATTTCGTCGTCTCCTGGCAACATTCTGACGACCACGGAAGACATATTGCAGTGGTGCAGTGCTGCTGCAGTCACAGTGAGTGTGTAGGTTGGTACAGTACGTATGTGTGTGTGAACGTGAACGTGAACTGAAGAGTGGAAGCCGGCAGGACCTAATAATTCTGCATATGAAAGCAGAAAATGAAACAACGGAAGCTCCAAAGCTTCACGCCATCCCGAGCCAGCAGCTGACGGCGTAATCAATTTTGGTTTGGCTTTTCCATTTCATTACTACATAGACTAAGTAGCCTGTTAGGGTTCATTACTACATATAGACGTGTTAGAACTTAGAAGAGTCACATCGTAGTTGTTAGTTAGTTGGGAAACCAAAATTTAGATCAATATCTCACACACTATTCTTGCCGTCTTTCTCTTCGGCTCGTCTGAAAGTTTTACGTATCTTTCTCGTTGCTATTATTGTATGCATCTACAGACATAGACTAGACGTACCGTATGTTCCATGTTAAAAACTGAAGCATAGTAAAGAACAAAAAGTCCGGTATTTTGGCCGCCGGAAAAGCCGGTCTCATTATCGGGAACTGAATCAGCGCTATTGTGCTGGACCTTTCACAGTAGCACAGGCCAACAGATGATTTACACCTGCTACCCCCTGATGCCTTCATGCTGGGTCGTCTCTGTGTGCATGAGAAATAGAAATAAGAAATCTCGGACGATACGATAGTGTGGCGCCTAGTGTCAATAAAGTAGGCTTTGTCGGATGAGGAGATTTAGGGGCGTTCTATTCGAAAGCGACCTTCACCTCACTAATAGAAAGCGGAGCGGACCGCTCTGTCTATACTATTTTAGTGAATTTCTTTGAACGGTGCGACGGAGGAAGAGAAAAATGCACTGAAAAAATTGTAATACAGCGCGATCAGCTCGCGATCACCCATAAATTCTCAGCGCACCTGGTCCATAGAGCCGCGTTTCATTTTTGCTTCGTATCATTCTAGCAAGCTGACCTGGAAAGCCCTATCCTGCTTCAAGTAAACGCCATGGAATGCATGTTTTGCGGTGCACAATTCACGTCGCTCTGTAATATTCAACAGATCGAAGGCCATCTGCAAGACCACTTCCAATCTCATCATTCAGGCTATGCTTCTACGCCGCAAATTCCAATTGCAGCTTACGTGAAGTTTTTTGCCCGTCTACTCTTCAAAAAGCACTCGACACCGCCAAGTGAAGGAGGAGAACAAGAAGCAAAAATAGCTCAAGAAGGATCGACGACCGATACAGCTGCAAGTAGAGACGGAACTTCCTTGAGCTCTGGCGATTCATCTGTCGGACTGCACAAATCGGCGCCTCTGCGTCCCAACAAGCTAATCGGTCTGAAAAAGGGGACGGGGAGAGCTAATTACCGACGAGCATTGCGAACTTCAGAGCGTATCATTGATAATCTTCAGAAACGCAGAAATACTCCTACGGTCTCCCCAAGCAATGAAAAGCTTTCGCCCAAGGTCAAAGTCTCTGGAAGCCTCCCAAAGCAAAGATTCGTCTGTTCAGTCGAAGGTTGCCGCAAGAGCTACAAACGGCGGGAGCACTTGAGCGAGCACGATAGAGCTGCACACACTGGTGAGAAGCCGTTCAAGTGTCGGCACTGCGATCAGAGATTTTCGAGACATGCTGAAAGGTGGAAACATGAAACCAGAATGCACGCTGCTGCCCAGCAGGCGAAGAGGAAATGGGAGAGGAACTCTAGTCCGGCAATCAAGGAAAGCAAAAATGCGTCATCGAATCGGTTGGAGGAGATGCTGGGTAAGTGCTTTCGGAGCAGCGCATCTGAAGATTCTTCCGTGGCCAGCAGCAGAGTGATTCGATGCCCAGAAACACGCTGCGGCTACAATGTACAGTATGACAAGTACAAGTTCAAAATGGCGAAGCATTTCCAAGGCGTGCACGCTAGCGGCAAGAAAGCTTTCGGTTGCACCATTTGCGATGGCCAATTCCAGCTGAAGAACAACTTCTACCATCACTTGGCCAACAGTCATGGACGAGAAGGAGTATGCCTGTTGACGGAGGCCAGAGCAGCGGATAAAGCCAGAAAGAAGCAGAAAACTTCAGCTGAAACAGAAGCGCAGCCTTCACCCAGGATCAGCATGACTCCATCTCCAGCTCCAACTCCAGAACCAGGACCAGCTGGTGGAGATGGCAAGGATCTGAAGAATAAGCAAGAAGCCACTGAGTATCGCTGCTGCTTCGCCGCGTGTGGCCAGCACTTTTCTGAACTCTCACATCTGAACAATCATCTCAGCCGGCTACACATGACGAAGAAGCGCTATGGTTGTACGAAGTGCGGCGCTCAGTTTTCCACAATGTCACATCGCACATGGCACCGTCACAATGTGCATGGTCTGAGCAAGGACAAGAAAGCAGCTCCACCCGTGGAAACAGCGAAAGAATCTACAGCTGCCGAAGCGGATGAAGAAGGAAACTCCGACTCCAGGTCTTGGACTCCATCGTCTACTTCTTCCAGTACCACATCGTCGACTTCTTCCAGGTCCAGTAGCAGTTCTGAGGGTGAAGCAGTGAAGCGACCCTTCAAATGCGAGAAATGCGAGAAAAGCTTCACCAACAAACGATATTTGAAGACACACAGGACGAAGTTTCATTCCAAAGGTTAACTTTACGTGCATTGCACACG